>CAUYPK010158434.1:0-60417 GCA_963574355.1 Loris lydekkerianus | reverse complement strand
TTTATTTATTTTTATTGTTAAATAATAGCTGTGTACGTTAGTGCAATCAAGGGGTACAATGTGCTGCTTTCATATACAATCTGAAGTATTCTCATCAAACTGTTCAGCGTAGCCTTCATGGTATTTTCTTAGTTACTGTATGTAGACATTTGTATTCTGCATTTAATAAATTTCGCCTGTACCCATTCTAAGATGCACCATAGATGTGGCCCCACCCATTACTCTGCCTCCACCCTAACCTCCTCCCTCCCTTCCTCTTCCTTGGCCCTTTCCACATAGTCTTTTTTTTTTAATTTTTTTTATTATACATAAAAATATGCATTATAGATGTGGCCCCACTCATTACCCTCCCTCCACCGAAACCTCCCCCTTCGCTTCCCCTCCCTTGGTCCTTTCCCCATAGTCTTGTGCTATAGTTGGGTTATAGCCTTCATGTGAAAGCTATAATTTAGCTTCATAGTAGGGCTGAGTACATTGGATACTCAGCCATTTACTTTGCATGCAGGTATGTTCAGTATTTCAAAACAGTGCTTCTCAAACTTTAACATGCTCAAGAATCACCTGAAGATCTGATTAAAATGCAGGTTCTGATTCAGAAGATCTAAGGCCAGGCCTAAAACATGTGTGTTCTAACCACCTTCCAGGGGAGTCAATACCGTTAGTCCAAGGACCACGCTTGGAGGTGCAAGGTCTTAGAAGAGCTCTCCCGGCCCCATGTCAGAAAGTTCCTAGTGAGGTTAGCTGTCCCCAGTGTCTTTTAAAGGCCTGGCCATGTCCTGCACATGTACACACACACACACACACACACACACACACACACACACACACAGGAGGGGGGTGTGGAGTGGAAAGTGTGGTGGAGGACCTAGGAGATTATAAATCCGGTGGGTTTAAGCAAAATGAGACTGAAGAGAATTGAATCAGGCTAATTAGCCAGGCATGGGCAATGGCGATTATTTCTCAAGGACATATAAGTGATAGAAATCCCACCTCCAGGTCCAATTACCGTGTCATCAAGCCCTAGGATCTGCCTTCTGGATTTCTGTACTTGGCATAAAAGACCGGAGGAGACACGGCCACCTCCACCCTACCCACACACTGTCAGGAGTACTGTAACTCGCAAGTTCCCCAGAGCAGAGAGGCCGGCACAGGCAGGGGCGAGGGAGGCCCTGCCTTAAACTTCTCAAGCTTATCCGGCCCTTCCCGCAGTCTGTCTGTCTACCACCACTCCCCTATACAGACGTACCTCTTACACTATTTGGCATAAACCGAAGACCTGAAAGCACATTTTAATCAGGCACATTCCGCCCTGCCTCAGGACCTGGTCATCAACGTCCATGATCATCATTATCATCGTCATCTCTGTTATTGACAGAGCTGCCGTTACACACTAGGCGCCTTACATTTGTGTGATTTCTAATCCCTAGTTAACTCCCCATAGGATAGGTACTTATTCCCATCTCATAGAATGAAAATAAGGCTCGGAGAGCCATTTCATCAAGGCACACAGCAGCCTCACTAGAATTTGCACCCCGCTCTGCCTCCCCTACGATTGTGCAGTGGGAGGGGCAGGCCGAGCGGCACACTGTGCAGGCTCCCGGCACCCACATGGGACGCAGGTGTCTGCGTTCAGACACTTGGCGCTGTGCGATCTTGGACATACTACCTTACTTTTGAAGTCTGTCTGCCCTGTCTGGGAAAATGAGTATAATAACAATTGTACCAACCTCATACGGTTGTTGTGAACATTCTCTGTGGTCATGATTATAAAACACTTAGCATGCAGCTGGAATGGAAAATGTGCTCAATAGGTGAGTGGGAATTAGCACTGCAGTTTTCCCTCCACACCCTGACTCTCAGAAGGCGACCCTGTGTTGCTCTGGTTTAGGAGAAACTTGGATACCATGCCAAGCCGTACTCTCTCCCTACCCTGTGAGAAACCTCTCAGTGACCCCTTAGCTGTGACAGAACGTGAGCAGAACCAGACAGACAGGACCCCTGCCTTCCGGCTGCTGGAGACAGGGCCTGAGGCTGTGACATCTCAGAGAGTCTGCAGCAGAGGCTGCCTTGTACCCAAGGCCCCGAGCCCAGTTGGCAGTGCCATGGCAGCCAGGAAGCCCCAGTCCCATTCTGTTATAGGCCCAGGCAGCAGCCCAATAGGAAACAGAGTTTTCTCAGGCAGATGGTGACCAGGTGGTGTGGCAGTGGGCGGGCTTCCATGATCACCCCCACCTGGCCAGTGCCTAACCCAGAAACAAACACAGCAAACACTTCTCCAGACCCCACACTACCAGGTCCTGCAAGGGACTGCTTGCCCAGCTATGGGTACAGCCCTGGCCCATCAGTCCCAAAGGAGAAGCAGGAGCCAGAAGGCCAAGAGGAACTGGGCTGCTCCCTGGGATACCAGGTCTTCCAGGCTCTGCCCTGGGGCCACCTGCCTCAGTGCCCTTACCCTGGCCATTCACCCTGCCTGGCGTGCTTCTCCCCACAAACCTGAAAAGGCTACCCCCTTCTCAGTTCTCATGTCCCCTTCCCCAGGGTACAGCTCCAAATGAACTCCATCCCATCCCAAACTTTCTATCACAGGGAGTCGTCTCAACCTGGCCTAATGTGGGACTCACCTGCAGATCTTGAGAATAAATACCAATGCCTGGACCCACTCCAAACCAATCAAGGGTCAATCTCTGGGGGCTGTCACTGTAAAGGAGACAAGGTCTGCTGGCCACACGTCAGCCTTAGTCCACCCTACTCGAGCCATGGATTATAGTTAATCTTCAGGGAGGCTAATAGCAAGGTCACATGCTAGCACCTACAGAAGGCCTTCTGTGTGCTGGGGCTTAGTCTGCTTATGTTGCTGCAAATTAATCCACAAGGCTGAGTAATTTATAAAGAAAAGAGGTTTGTTTGGCTCATGGTTTTGCAGGCTGTACAAGAAATGTAGCACCAGCATCTGACTCCAGTGAGGGCCTCAAAAAGCTTCCCCTTGTGGTGGAAGGTGACGGGGAGCAGTGTCACATGGCAAGACAGAAAGCAGGCGGTGGGGATAGGTGCTGGGCTCTTCTCAACAATGAGCTCTTTTGGGAACTAATAGAGTGAGAGCTCACTCTCACCTCACGGAGAACAGCACCAGGCCATTCACGAGAGATCTGGCCCCCTGACCCAAATACCTCCCCACGGCCCCGCCTCCACCATGAGGGACTAAATTTCAATAATGAGATCTGGAGGGACAACTGTATACAGACTATATCAGTGGGATAAAATGAAACCTCTAGTTTCATTCTCATTGCAACCCCATGAAGTAGACTTAGAGAGGTCAAAAGGTTTTTGCAAGGTCATGGTCAGCCAACTCAAAAGAGATGGAACTAGAATGTGAAACTGGGTGTGCCTGAGTCCAAAGCCCATGCTCTTGCCTGCAGCTGGGATAGAGGAGGGTGGAATTCTGGGAAGTAGGAGGGCTGGAGCCAGAAACCACAAGTTCTCAGCAGTCCTGGCCATCTCAGTATGGGGTGACTAAAGACGAGGCTCCCTTTGGCTTGGCCTGATTTACACAGCACACTTGTCCCGGGGCCTCTTCCTAGCCACCTCCCCAGTTTTCACCCCAGGAGACACTAGGCACTCCTGGGGTCTCCGTGGCCATGGCAGCCACTGAAGGCCTCCCTAACCAGGCCTTCTCCCCCTTCTGCTCCTCAGGGCAAGGACTGCACCATGCCCATCAACACCTGCATCCAGAACCCCTGTCAGCACGGAGGCACCTGTCACCTGAGTGACAGCCACAAGGATGGGTTCAGGTAAAAGCTCACCCCAGCTATCACCTCAGAGGGCTTCTCGGGAAGACTCCCCAGGGCAGGCTGAGGAAGCAGAGCTGCGTCCACTGAGGGCTGCTCTCTGCCACACAGCCACTTAGGAGCATGACCTCTGCTAGGTAGTACAATTGGACTTCCTGTACAGATAGAGAAATTGAAGCATCAGAAGGATAAACCCTTTGCCTAGAGTTACACAGTAAGAATCGGCGCAGGGATCTGAATCCAGACACCAACCTCCTGTCTCCTCCAAGGGAGGCTGTAGCAGCTGGCTGAAGTCAGAGAAGGACGGGGTGCTGGCGCAGAGACCGCCAGCCCAGTGCTCCACCACTCTTTTCCCTGTTATAAATAACAATAGTAGATGACATTCATTCCATGCTCACGAGGTACAGGTACTGATTAGTCGTGCCTCACCTGATTTAAATTCTCTGACATCCCTGTCTGGCGAGTGGGTATTGTATTACCCCCATTGAACAGATGAGGAAATTGAGGTGCAGAGATGGTTTTGCATATGCTGACACTCATCCCCGGATCTTCTAGCCCCCTCCCCCCCCACCACCACCATTAAGATTTCAGGAGAACAGAAGACAGAAGCCACTTAAGCTTTTCTCATCCCTGTCCTTGACCCAAACCTCAGGCCCATTCCTGCTTCACACCTTCCCCAGAAACTTACAGATGCCCAGTTTCCTGGCCTTTGGTCCTGTCAGAGCAGACTGTTGGGAGCAGGCTTCTTTAGCACCGCTAATGGTGGGATAGGTGGCAGCGACTCAGTAGTAAAGGCTGGGGCCACCCAATGCCAAGCTCTGTGCCGACGTCTTAGAGCTCAGGTTGCAAACAATTAACTATCAAAAGCACTCCGGCCAGGGACTGCTGTGTGGCCTGTGAAAGAAATCAAATTCTGGGCTCCCAGTTTCCCTCCATAGGGAACCCAGCCCGCCCACATGTCCACCTGCCAAGCCAACCCCATCAAACTCTGACTCTTGAAAAGTAAAATTCAAGGCAAAGTTCCTTTTCCTGACTGGAGGCAGCCTAGCCACCCACTCGGGCCCACTCCTGCAGAGCAGGGAAATCTATCTCACAGCAGCGGCCACAGGGTACCAGCCAGGAAACACGCCTCCAGGGCTGAGAGCCTGGCTCCTCCCCCCCCCCCCCAAGTGTGGGGTGCAGACAGTGGGGGAGTGGGGGATTGGAGCAGGGAAGATCTTCCCCTGCTGGTGGTTGGGTTTCTCCCATCTCAGCCTGAGGTGCAGTGAACAGAAGTATCTCCTTCCCATCCTCAGTCTTTAGGGAGTTTCAAATGAACTGGACATATTTTTAGAATTTTTTTTTTTTTTTTTTTTTTTTTTTTTTGTGGCAGAGTATCACTCTGTCGCCCTGGGGAGAGTGCCATGGCATCATCACAGCTCACAGCAACTTCAAATTCTTGGGCTTAAGCAATCCTCTTTCCTCAGCCTCCCAAGTAGCTGAGACTACAGGCACCCACCACAAGGGCCAGCTAGTTTTTTCTGTTTTTAGAGATGGGTTTTCTCTCTTGCTCAGGCTGGTCTCGAACTCCTAAGCTTAGGCAATCTACCCCTCTCACCCTCCCAGATAACACAATTCTCCTCCTCATCATCAGAATTCTGGAGCATCACCAGCCTCTTCCTTTAGGCTCTTCCCTAATCTTGCTTCATTGCCCACTCACAAAAACAGCAAAGGCTGGTGGGGCTGACCACACAGGGGCCAGGACAAGAGACGGGACCTGTCCTAATCCCCGCAGCTCACTCATTCCTCCGCAGACCCCCAAGGTTTCCCTGGAGGACTGGGAGACCTCAGCTTCCTCTCATGTTCTGTTCACTCCGTGCGAACGCCCTGCCCCCCTCACCAGTCAACACACCCCACTGCCAGGGAGTTCTGAGGCTCAGAGCAGCTGGTCTTCAGGAAAACAAAGGGGCAACCCTGAGTCTTAAGGCTTTTGAAAACCTACCCCCTGCCTGGCTCTGAAGAAGTAGGCCTTTTTGATGAAGTCCCAGGGTCTCTAACAGAAAAAAGTAAGAGCCCTCTTGCTGAGTACCTTGTGAGCTCAGACTCAAGAAGCCCCTGGCCTTCTGTAACAGCAAATGTGCAAGGTTTTCAAGCTTCAGAGGAAAGAGGGCTGAGCAGAATTCTAGGACCCCAGAAATATCCTGTTAGTTTAGTCTGCTTTACTTTTTTAGCTAAATCCCAAATCACAGCAGTCTCTGTAGGGAAGGCCTGGATTTCCAGGTCGGAAGCTGGAGCACACTCTCATGGATGGAGTGTAAATCCCTGCCAAGCAAGATCCGTGGTTGTGTCTATTCAGTCAGAATGGCTTCCCACCCCTCCCCAGCCCAGCCGTTATCTGTTCTGACTCATCCTGCCTGCCTGGTCCTAGGGACATGACCAGGGGCAGGCAGGGAAGTTGAGGTTTTTATCCAGGAGATTTAACACTCCAGAGACAAGCGACAGAAATGGGTCATGCTGACTTACGGTACTTAAAGCCAAGTTCACTCAAAAGCCTCAGTCTTGGCAGGAGAGGCATCCTCTCCTCCCTCCCAGCCCCTCATCCCCCAGAAGCCGGAAGGGGCTGCGAAGTGGTAGGGACACACAGCAGGGAGAAGTGACGTCCCTGAGGGAAGGGGAGGAGGTGGGGTGGTTTGTAGAACTAAGGCAGGCTAAGCACTTCTGAGGGTTTTCCATGTGCCATGTACCCTTCTGGGTGTTTTGCTCATGTAATCTCATTTAATTTCCACAACTACCCAAGGCCAAAAGCAAGAAAGCGCCAGACCAGACTTCCTTCCCAGGAAACCTGGTGCAGACCCTGGGATCTTGGCCACCATGCCGTGCCTCCCTACCCCTTACTCCTGGAGATAGAAAGCCTGCCTTAGAGTGAAAAAATCACTCAAAGGAGGATGTTTATCACACACTCTTTGTCTACAAAGAAAGGGGGGTAGAAGACAGCTGAAAGAGTTTAAGCCATATCCAGAAAACCACTTCCAGCTGGGGAATGGTAAAGGTGGCTTTGCTGGAGGGCCAGGCAGAGAGTGCTGGCTGGGGATAGAGGGCTGATGAATGACCTCTCAGGTTCATAAAGGACTTCCTGCCAGGT
The DNA here is from genome assembly GCA_963574355.1 of Loris lydekkerianus. Taxonomy (NCBI): domain Eukaryota; kingdom Metazoa; phylum Chordata; class Mammalia; order Primates; family Lorisidae; genus Loris; species Loris lydekkerianus. The sequence goes on along the minus strand of CAUYPK010158434.1, from coordinate 53,511 downwards.
CCCTAAGCCTTCATGTGTCCAAAGTGCTGTCTCAGACTCCCATGCAGAGGAGAGACCTGGCTAATTGTCTGCCTGCCCTTCCTCTCTGCCGCCCCCTGCTGCCTGACTCCTGGCTCCCCTCCTCCCCATCACACATGTCCCTGAAGCTGTTCCTGCCCTCTGGGCTTCGAGGGGCAGCGGTGTGAGATCAACCCAGATGACTGTGAGGACAATGACTGTGAAAACAACGCCACCTGTGTGGACGGGATCAACAACTACGCGTGTGTCTGCCCACCTAACTACACAGGTGAGCGCACACGTTGTGTCGGGTCGGGTGGGGGTTGGGAGTAGTGCCATTTCCTAGCTTCTTCCAGGGGCCCTGCCTGCCTTCTCCCTGTGGACAGAGGCTCAGATCCCAAGCCCCTTCTGTGCCATGAGGAGCTGCCCAAAATCCCTGTCTGTTAGCTTGCCTGTCTCTCCCACTCCCCTGCCAGCAGCCAGAAGATCACTAGCCCCTTCCCTCTTTGAAACCAGCCCCCAGAGCTTGCCAGCATCCATGTATTCAGTCAATGGCCAGCCCCTCCTTCAGGGACCCTGGAGACCCAATGGTGTTTGCGGCCAGCAGAGAGCCGCTTGCATTGTTTATGCTTTGTTCAGGTCTAGGCAACTGTCTCTGGAAATCTGCATTTTCCAGATCCTGGGGATAGAAAAATGAACAAGACAAAGTTCTTTCTCATAAGAAGCTCAAAGTCAGGTAGAGGCAGACATGGGTTCCATAGAGTAAGAACATAACACCTGGAAGCCTGGGGGTGCAGGGTGAGATCACAGGAGGAACCTAGCCCAGCTGGAGAGTACACAAGTCTCCCTACAAAAGGTTATTCCTCAGAAAATCATTCTGGCCACCCATTCCCAAAACAACATACCTTTATTTCCTGCATTAACAGCTCCTAATAAAGATAGTTAAATATGCCATTAGATTGTGAAGCAAAATACCAGCAACTGGTGCAGACACAGCCTACTCTGTTAGGAAACCAACCTGAAGCGGCATATCCCAGACTGGAATTTCATAAATTTCATGAGTTATTTGAGGAAAAGGCCCCATGGGCAAAGAAGTTTGGGAAGCACTTCAAATAACAATAACAACCCTGTTCTTGGAGCTCTATGATATAAATTACATAGTGGAGGTCCTGGAAATTCCTGCTTCAAAGAAAACTGTGTAAGTTGGTTTAACCCAGCAGGTCCCAAACATATTTTATCTTGGAGCTCCCTTTTACTCCACTCTGGAACATCGTTACTAACCCAGAGGCCTTCTGTGGCAGGGAACCTATTTTAGAAAGTGCTAGCCTAAGGCAAGGAGAAAATGATGGTGGCAGCTCAGGGACTCCCACCCCTGGCCCACTGGAACCTGGCTTTTGTGTCAAAAGCAAAGTGGGAGGTTGGGAACACAGGGAAGATGAAGAGAAACAGTCCCCAGCGTTGCAGAGAAGGAAGCTGGGTGTCTCCTGTGGGCTCTCAGAGCCTGTGCCCTTCTCAAGCCTCCAGCCCAGTAGCCAACTATCCCCAGTCACACTCAAGAGACTTCTGGAATGTGCCATGGCCACCTTCTCCATTAGTTCTGGGCCTTTTGGGACCCCATAGACGCCTTCAGGTGGAGAGTAAGTTGGTGCAGGGTCAGCCTCCTTTGTGCCCTGTATCTTGAAAGAATGGAGTTGCAGCCAAGAGTTGCATCAGCAGCAGGCAGTACTTACTGTAGGCAGGGCACTGGATTAGCCGCTAGAGAGCCCAGGAAATCTAAGGTATGTGCTCAGCTCACAAAGGGCTTCCGGCTTACCCCACAGGAATCACTGTGTGGAGTTAAATCATTGGTCAGGGAGAATCTGCTTAGTGCCAGCAAAGAGTAAAAATCCCAGCAGTAGAGGAGAGAACTGAGGGGCTCAGCATAGGCCTTGTGGCAAAGGAGGGGCTTCTGCTGAATTTATGGGCAGCAGAGGGTTAGAGGGAGGAGAGCTGGGGAAACCATGTAGAGGAAGCCTTCCTGCCCAGCTGAGGCCTGCCTGGTGTCTGCAGCTAAGCAGGCCTCACTTCTCATCTGTTGCACTTGGCTGCTGAGGGTGTGGGGCATGGTGGATGTCTCTGTCCCAGAAAACGTCCAAGTCCTACAAAGACACTTGTCTGCCTCTCCAGGTCTCTCCAGGTGATGAATAGAGGAGGAGGATTATGAGAACAAGGTGCCCTCTGTGTCCTGAGGGGCAAGGGTGGAATGTAGAGAGGAGAGGGTCACGGTCCCTTCCTAGGCCAGGGTAGGGGTCAGCTCGTCCCCACCACAACAGGGAACAGACTCACCGGCTGTGTCTGTCATTTGTTTCTCCCCGGCCAGCCCTCCTGACTCCCTCTGCCTGTCCGCAGCCTTCTCCAGCTGCCCCCACCGTGGATCTTGCTCCACCTGGCTTGACTGGGTAGAATTTGAGGAAACTCAAAACTCACACCTTAAAGTCTGGTCTTGCCTCCCCCACATTCCTGAAGCACATTTTCAGGTGGTGTGAGCGTTTTGGGTTTATCTGCAAGGGCCATCCATGGGTATTTATGACCCATTAGGCATTTTGTAGCACTTCAGAGGCAGAGTATCCAGAGAGGTTACCCTTCAAATTCCTTTCATATTACCTTCCCTGAAAAATCCAAAGGGCCTACTTATCTATAGCAGGTGAACTCTGCAGCTAAGCCATGTCCGGAAGTCTCCCCTAACCTCCTGTGGGAGCGACCTGTGGCTGCACTTGCAACTCTGTGTTGCACTGACTGCTCCCTGTAGGTCTCCTGGCTAGGCTGTGGGGGAGGACAGGTGTCTGTCACTACTGTGTCCCCAGCACCTGACACCATGCCTGTTACTTTGAAGGTACTCAGTAATTAGGTGTAGAATGAAAAATCAAAATAATAAGCTTAGCCCAAATTCGGGGTCTGGCGTCCTGTGCTTTCAGCTCAAGTGAAACAGCCAAATGAAGGTGCTGTGGCAATACCCAAGAAAAATGCTGCCAACTCCCCACTGTCAGTGCTGAGGGCAGTAGGCAGAGGTATAAGAGAAAGCCTCCGCAGAGAGAGAAGGCCGTGCCCCTGACATCCATGACCTCCTGACCTCCTGACCCAGGCTAGATGAGTCTGATCTCCTGGCCAGCGTGTCCCCTCAGGACCCTCTGTGAGGCCTGATACCTCTACCCCATCCCTACCAGGTGAGCTATGCGATGAGGTGATTGACCACTGTGTGCCTGAGATGAACCTCTGTCAGCATGAGGCCAAGTGCATCCCCCTGGACAAAGGATTCAGGTAAGACTTGGCTTCGTGCCTCCAGCACAGTCCCTGAGAAGTCTGCCTGCAGTGGTCTGGGTTGGAGGTAGAGGCTCTGGAGTGTGTCTGTCTGACTGTCTTTCTCCACCATGTGCTTTTCTGTATTGCTGAATCTGGTCTATGTCTGCCTGTTTCTCTGTGCACTTTTGTCTCTTTGCAGTATCTCTCTGGTACATAGATAGGTAGAGATCTACACATACAAATATACATATATATCCCCTCTTTCTCCTCCCTGCCTCCTCCTTATACCCCAGCATCCCTCTCCTTTCCAGAGCTAGAAAAGTAGAGCAATCCCACCAAGGAAGCGGAGCCCAAGGGTATTGGGTCACCTTCCCCATATGCAGCCTTCCCAGTCCTCTCCCCATGCCCCATGGGTACAGCAAGTTTGCCAGCTGCCATACACCTGTAGGGGGCGGGGGTAGGAGCACTGGTCCAGCAGCCATGGCCATTGGTGGAGCTGTCTTCATGGTTAGCAGTGGAGCCAGTAGGAGACAGGGAAGTACATGAGCACTTCCTAGAGTGGATGGAGAAGGCCATCTAGTTCTTGAGGCTGAGAACCAAAGGCACTCCTGGGAAATCCCTCCTGGGCCTTGTCCCTGCCTCTTCCCTTCACCCTCCTTCATGAAAACTTGTGCCATTGCCTCTTCTGGATATCTGGAGGCCTGGGATTTTCTGACATCGTGATGAAGATCCCAGAACTCTATGGCCAATAACACCCCCCATCTCTAGTGCCACCTTCTATACATGGCTGCCCCGCTCTCCTCCTCAGCAGGGTCTGTCCACATCCAGAGGGAAGCTTCTAGAACCAAGGAGTCAGAGTTTGGGAGAACATGCAGAGACCAGAGCAGCTGAGGGGCCCAAGATGGGCCCACAGACACCTGAAACCACCCCCTAGAGCCTCCCCTAGGTGTGAGGGTCTTGGTTCTCAGCCCCAACACCTGTGCTGACAAGTCTGTGAAGAGAGTGCTGACCAGCCTATGGCGGGTAGAAGCTCGAGGTCTAGATGGGTTCAGAAGCTGTCATCACCCTGAGTCTGCCCTGTTCTCAATCATAGGGCAGAGCGTTCTCACATCCTGAGGTGTTTCAGACTGTAAGTCTATACAAAGCATAGGACTTCATTGAAACCCAGGATCTTTGGAAGGTCAAAACTGATGACATCATAAAATCCCAGAATCTTAGGAATTTAGAATTGTGGACTATTAGAGTTGTAGATCTCTGAAACTTACTAAGAAGTCTAGAACCTAAGAAGCTTGGGTTCTAACGGTTGCTCCACAATGCTATGAGATCATCAGGTGCTTTTGATCTCTCCCCTTAAGGCCCTTGCCACAGAGCTAGGGGAGGAATGTGGGACACAGAGTGGACATTTATAAAAGAAGGAATTTTGGGGCCCTATGATTCTGGCTCTGAGTGTTGCTCGAGTTCTAAGGAAGGAATAAGCTTCTGGAGCAGAGAAAGAAGCTTCCCTCCCCTTTTAGAGTGGCCCTTGAAGGGGGCTGGGACTTAGATGGGCTGAGAGAAGGAAGGAGAGCACACAGTTGGGAGAAGAGTCCAGAGTAAGTAAAGGTGACAGGGGGGACATGAGCATGTCCTTTCTTATGTTTTCCATTTTTATTTTGACATCCCATGCCAAGAGCTCATCATCAGGGACAACAAAAGATGCGTATTAGGGCCTCTAGTTATGCTGAGACTGAAGGAAGCCTCATGTACCCACCTCATTCCAATGCACCTTATCTGCCCCCATCCTCCTCTGAGATGTGCCAGGTGGGCTCTCTGGTTACCTGAGGGTGCAGGATGCCTCCCAGGACCACTGCCCCGGCTAGGATTTCATTTCAGGTTAAGGCTGCTCTTTACCAAGTACTGGGTATTGTGAGGGAGCAGGGTGGAGGGAAGGGCCTGAGGGGGAGGAAGTAACATGCAAACTTGAACCCAAAGCAGAACAGACTCAATTGGCAAGCAAAGTGCTTGTGTTGTACCCAGCAAGAGGCAGTCAGTGTGACCGGGGAATGGGAGCTATGAAGAATGGGGACAATGACCAGATGAAGAAGAGATAAATGGCCTCTGTGCTGAGTGAACGCAAGCCCAGAGGATGCTGGTTTGAAATAGCTCTGGTCAGAGGTGATGTAGGGTTCAAGTTCAGGATTAGAAGTACAAGAGTTAAGGAAGCCAGGTTATCATGATCCTCTGGCTCTTGTTCCTAGAAAACACACTCTATTTTAACCAAGCCCCCTTGTATTCTAAGCCAATGTAGGAAAGAAAGATACCAGTCTAGCTTTCATAATTTTGAGATATTTTATTTATACATAGTGTCACCAGGAAACATTACCTTGAGAGGGCTACAGGCCAGCTCAGTGGTATTCGTTTCAGGGGTGTTTGTTGTTGTTGTTAAAATGCACTTAAATTAAAAATTCCTTCTTCGATTCAACATTTTGTCACATTATCCACCTTGTCTCCCATCACCAAACAACTCTCATATCCCATGGAAGCCTATAGCAAGAGATTTTCAATCAGGGCAAAGTTTGCCCAAGCTGGAAGTGTTTCTCCTGGGAGATCTTGTATGCTCTTCCAAGCAGATCTCAGTGATATGGGCAAATAGTGCCTGCCTATAAACACCAAAAATAATAACAAAAATAAAGATCACGATGATTAGCATGTACTAAGAACTGATTCTGTGTTGGGATGGTCCATTATTCATAACAACTAATGATCTTAAGAAGTAGAAATTGTTGTGCACATTCTCTGAGCCTCGGTGAGGTGAAGTAAGCCATCTACATGTGCACATAGAGAGGGGTGGTTTGCAAATCAATCTGGGCCTGATTTCTCAGCTAAATCCTGCGATGCCAGATGTCCTGGAACCAAGGATACCACTTGGTTACTCCCCCTCATGCAGAATCAATAATCTCAACACATTAAAATGCATAAACCTTACACTTTAGCTAGAAGAAAGATAAAGGCAAACATTTGAGAGCAATAGGGGATGTAGGTGGTATCACCAGCTGCTTGTCTTTAGTTGATGAAGAAATGTTGTGTACATCTTTGGATCTATAGCTATTGGATGTGATGTCCATCTGGATTACCTGAGAGCTTGTTAGTAGTACTCATTCCTAGACACCCAACCCATACTCCTTGAATCAGAAGTTGCATTTTAACAAGATCCCTGGGTGTTCCACATGCACGTTAAAGTTTGAGACCCCACTGGTGTGGAGAGGGCTATGGCATTAAAAAGAAGAATGTAAACACATTTGCCTCTAGACTTATACTTAAGCTGAAAGTAAGGATGTCTTCCCTTTCCTAATTCCCAATAAAAACCTCATCCGTAGCCTTGAGGTCTTAACTAGCTTAAAATGTTAGAAATTATTCTATGAGTACCAAGCAGCTGTGATTGCCCTAGAGAAAGTCAAATAGCTTCAGTTGCTCTGCAGGTATTTTTTGGAATTTGGGAGGCACAAGCACAAATGCCCACTGGGGCCAGGTTAACGCAGCAGCAGAGGTATGGCTGTGGAATGTGGGTCACATGTTGCACTGGGGCAATCCCAATGTATGTTTTTAAAAGACTCTGTCTGGACTGCTACTGCTTCACTGTGGAAGGTACAGGTGTCTCTACTGCAGCCTCTGTCACCTTGTGACCTACAGGTATAGAACTATCTGTAAGGAGGATGCAGGGTCATCACAGAAGCCATAAAATGAATTACTAGCCTTCTGACAGTAAAGTTCAGTGAACCTAATCCCCATCTCTGCATACTGACTGCACAGTGACAGGCGGCCAGCCAGTAATATCAAGAATTCTCATTCATTTATCCAAACATTCATTAGTGATTAGCTGTACATTTGTTGAACTATAGGGTATGAGTTATGGTATCCAGGATGTAGCATTGTTAAGTCATAGCAACTTGTGGTGTTTACATATTAAGCAGTTTCAAGAAAATATTAACACAGCTTCTTACCAGCTACTCGTGGTGAGACAGGAGGGCTAGAGCTCCAGCCATCTCTGCCTAGGGAAACTTATACAGGGACATCACTCTGAGAGAACAGTGAAGCTGTGGTTGACTCCAGGAGCCAGTAAGGAGGTTTGGAGCTAAAGAGAGCTGACAAAGAAGATAAGTGCTTGCCTACAAGCAGGGGCTAGCCAACCAGCCCTCATACAGTCTGAGGACAGGAAAGCCCTGTCCTCTAGCTTATTGATTTTGGACTAAATAGCTCCAGTGAACAGTTTAAACTGCTTAAACGTGTTAGGGGATTGAATACTAGGCAGGGAGGATCTGCTATCAGTTTGGCTGCTAACTGGGCACTGCCATTGTGGGAATGTCGCACTGGAGGAACAGTTTGCGGAGTTCTGGTGCAGGGCCGGCTCTGGCACACTTGCTGAGCTCGGGCAATGATCTTTGGGGTGAGCTGAGTGGACCCTGCACCCCCAGGAAAGCCCCATTGTTGTCAGGGGCACTGTTTGATGTACTTCCTAAGAAAGCAAGCAAGAGCTTTAGGACCCAGTCACACCGGAACTAAATGCAGATGGAGCAAACAGGCCCTTATAGAGGCCAAATAAGGCAGGAAGACAGGACCCAATCTCCTCTGCAACTAGAAAGTGGTTTCCGGCTTCCATTTCATGTGTACTCTCTGACACCTAACACTACAGCGCCACCTGGTGTCCAGGCAATATATTGTAGTATATACATATTTTTACATTTAAGTATATTCCATTTTTTTGCTACTTTTCACAATTTTCTTCTTAGTTTTTTTTTTATCTTTTATTGTTGTGGTTGTTGGTGTTTGGGGCTTTGTTTTTTCTGTCTGGTTATATTTTTATTTTTTCATTTTTACTTTCTTCAATAGTAAGGACTCATCCATTTTTGTTTCAGTTTTTCAGCCCCTTTTATTCTTTTCTCTTTTTTCCTTCACTACTTTCTCTCCTTTGGTAGAGATTTTTCTACTTTTCTCATCTTTCCCACATAAATTTCTCATATAACAACTAAGATATCCCCTTTTTTTCTTTATTTTACAATCAAAATTTGTATTTTTAATTTTCTTTATCTATTTTTATTTTTATTTTTTATTATTTTTATTCCTTTCCTCTGAGTTCTTCGGGGTCATGAATTGGTTTAGCTAGGAAGTCACAGCATTAGTCTGGTTCAAGGAAGTCACGAGCTCATGGTCTAGGGTGTCCTTCTAGCTTTGCCCTTTGGAAAGACAGTATTAGTAGGTCCCCACTGTGATATACTGCTAAGTATTTTTTCTTTTTCTTCTATCTTTGGCAGAGGTTGGGTCTTGCTTTTGCCCAGACTGGTAAAGAGCTCCTGGCATCAAGGGACCCACCCAACCAGGCCCCCTAATGGCCTTGATTTGCAGGTGTGGTCATAGCACCCTGCCTATCACCACCCTTTCTCCTGTCACTCTCTTTCTCTCCTTCTGTCCCTCTTCTCTCCTTCAATTCTTTTCTTTCACCCCACCTATATCTTTTCTCTCTTTATCTCTTTTTTTCTCCCTTTTCACTCTTTGCCCTTCTCTTCCTTTTGGCCTTATTCCAAAGGCCACTTCAATACCTAAGTTCTGAGATGAGATCATTTAAAGCAGTGGTTCTCAACCTGTGGGTCATGACCCCTTTGTAACAATGAAAACACATCCTGCATATCAGATATTTACATTATGATTCATAACAGTAGCAAAATTACAGTTATGAAGTAGCAATGAAAATAATTTTATGGTTGGGGGTCACCACAACATGAGGAACTGTATTAAAGGATCATGGCATTAGGAGGCATTAGGAAGGTTGAGAACCACTGATTTAAAGCAAAGAGGTAGTGAGAAGGAAAAAGTAGGGGAAGGAAGTGGACAAGAAGAAAACACACATGAGGAGGAACCAACAAAAAAATTCTGGCAATATAAAAAACCAAAACAGCAAACTCCCCCACACACACAAGGGACCATGAGGCAGCTACTGCAGAGGACTCCACCTATAAAGAATTAATGGAAATGACAGAAAGGGAATTTAAAATATGGATGGTAAAGCCAATAAAGGGAATTGAGAAAGTAGAGAAACAGAACCAAAAATGGATGAAAGATTTGAAGAATATGAAAGGATATGTCAAAGCTTAAGGAATTAAAGAAGCCAATCAAAGAACTTAAAGATGAGGTAGAAAGTGTCAATAACAGATTAGACCATGGAGAAGAAAATAACTCAGAGTTAGAAGATAAAGTTTGTGAGCTAACTCAGGTAGTGAAAGAGGCAGAAAAGAAGAGACAGAAAGTAGAACATTTGCTCAGAGAATTATGGGATTTCACAAAGTGTTCAAACATACAAATTATAGGTATCCCTGAAGAGAAAGAAGAACATTCCAAAGGAATGGAAACTCTACTGGAGGATATCATAAATGAAAATTTCCCAAGTATCACCAAAGATTCTGACACACTCTTTTAAAACTGGGACATCTGGACACTGGGTCATCTCAGCACAAACAGAGCATTTCCAGGACACATTGTAATTAACCTGCCCAAAGTCAAGAGGAAAGAAAAAATTCTGCAAGCAGCCAGAAGTAAGCGCCAGTTGACCCACAGGGGCAGATCCATCCGTGTGACAACAGACATTTCAGCTGAAACTTTCCAAGGCAGAAGCAAATGGTCATCTACCTTTAACCTCCTTAAATAAGACAATTTTTAGCTCAGGATTCTGTATCCTAAACTTAGCTTCAAAATCGATGGAGAAATCAAATCCTTTACTGATATGCAAACATTGAGGATATTTGCCACAACAAGTCCAGCTAAGGAAATAACTTAGACCTATTCTCCATACTGACCATCAAAATGGAACACTAATAAAGCAAACACCCAGAAATTAAAGAACAAAGCCCAGCTTCTACAGTGGCACAAAGGATAAAAGTAAGCAATGGTCTTTCACAAAATAAAATTAATAGAACTCAACCACACTTAGCAGTTCTCTCAATAAATGTTAATGGCTTGAATTCTCCACTGAAAAGGCACAGGCTGGCTGATTGGATAAAAAAGCACAAGCCAGTCATATGTTGTCTCCAAGAAACACACCTAGCTTGAAGGACAAAACAAGACTCAGGGTAAAGGGTTGGAAAACAATATTTCAGGCAAATGGAAATCAGAAGGCAGGAGGGGTTGCAATCCTATTTTCAGATCCAAGTGGATTTAAAGCAACTAAAGTTAAGAAAGCCAAAAATAGTCATTTCAACCTGGTTGAGGGAACAACACAACAAAAGTATATTTCAATTCTAAATATTTATGCACCCAACCTAAATGCTCCCAGATTTATGAAATAGAACTTGATTGGTCTGAGCAATATGATATCCCATAAAACCATAATAGCTGGGGATGTTAACACCCTGGCAGAACTGGAGAGATTCTTTAAACAGAAACTAAACAAAGATACAAGGGACTTAAAAGTGCCCCTAGAATAAATGGGCTTAACAACCATACAGAACACACCATCTCAAAGCTAAGAAATACACATTCTTCTCATCAGCCCATAGAAGATACTCCAAAATAGATCATATCCTAGGATACAAATAAAACATCAATGAAATTAAAATAATTGAAATTATACTTTGTATCTTCTCATACCAAAAGACAATTAAGGTAGAACTCAATTCCAACAAAAACTATCATCCCCACACAAAGGCATGGAAATTAACCTTATGCTGAATTACAGTTGATTCAAAGATGGGATAAGGGAGAAAATTTTTCAAACATAACAACAATGAAGCCACAAGTTACTAAAACCTGTGGGATACTGCCAAAGCAGTCCTCAGAGGGAACTTTATTACATTAGATGCCTACATATGAAAAACAGAAATAGAGCACATCAACAATCTAATGAATCATCTGAAGGAAATGGAAAAGGAAGAGAAATCTAATCCCAAATCAAAGAGAAGAAAAGAAATAACCAAAATTAAATCAGAAATAAATGAAATTGAAAACAAAAGAATCATTCAGAAAGTTAATGAGGAAAAAGTTGGTTAATTGAAAAGATAAACAAAATTGATAAACCTTTGGCCAGATTAGCTAGAAGCAGGAAAGTAAAATCTCTAATAACCTCAATCAGAAACAATAAAATGGAAATAACAGATATCACAGATATAAGAGATTATCTCTAACTACTATAAGATACTCTACGGCTAGAAATTTGACAGTGTGGAAGATATGGACCAATACCTGGAATTGCATCCTCTCCCTAGACTTAACCAAGAAGAAATAAATCTCTTGAACAGACCAATATCAAGCACTGAGATCAAAGAAACAATAAAAAAAATCTTCCAACAAATAAAGCCCTGGAGCAGATGGCTTCACACAAGAATTCTATCAAACCTTCAAAGAAAAGCTGGTACCTCTACTGCAGAACCTATTCCAAAACATTGAGAAGGAAGGAACCTTAACCCAACACATTCTGTGAAGCAAACATCGCCAAAACCAAAAAAGGACCCAACTAAAAAGGAGAAGTACAAACCAATTTCACTAATAAATATAGATATAAGAATACTCAATAAAATCTTAGCCAATAAACTACAGCTACACGTTAAAAAAAATTGTACATCACGATCAAGTAGGCTTCATCCCAGGTGTGCAAGGGTGGTTAAAATACATAAATCTACAAATGTAATTCACCATATCAATAGAAGCAAAAACAGAAACCATATGATCCTCTCAATAGATGCAGAAAAAGCACTTGATAAAATTCAGCATCCTTTCCTAATAAGAACATTTAAGAACATAGGCATAGGTGACACTTTTCTAAGTCTAACTAAAGCCATCTCTGACAAACGCACAGCTAATATCATACAGAATGGAGTAAAATTGAAAGCTTTTCTACTTAGAATCAGAACAAGAGAAGGATCTCCTCTACTATTCAACTTAGCGCTGGAAGTTCTAGCCAATGCAATCAGGCAAGAGAACGATATAAAGGGCATATAATTGGGGGCAGAGGAGGTCAACTCTTGCTCTTTGCTGATGATATGATTCTATACTTAGAGAACCCCAGAGACTCAACCACAAGATTCCTGGAAGTGATCAAGAAATACAATAATGTCTCAGGCTATAAAATCAGTGTCCACAAATCAGTTGCCTTTGTATATACCAATAATAGCCAAGTTGAGAAACTAATCAAAGACAGTTACCTTCACAGTAGCGTCAAAGAAAAGGAAATACCTAGGAATATACATAACAAAAGAGGTGAAGGACCTCCTCAAAGAGAATTATGAAATTCTAAGAAAAGAAACAGCAAAAGACATTAACAAATGGAAGAATATACCATGCTCTTGGCTGGGAAGAATCAACATTGTTAAAATATCTATACTATCCAAAGCAATCTACAGATTTAATGTAATCTCCTTTAAAATGCCAACATTATACTTTGAAGAACTGGAAAATTAGTCCTTTGTTTCATATGGAAACAGAAAAAATTCTGTATAGCCAAGGCAATTTTTAGTAATTAAAACAAATCCAGAGACATCACTCTACCAGACTTTAGGCTATATTACAAGTCCCTAACAAGGAAAACAGCATGGTGTTGGCACAAAAATAGAGACATAGACATATGGAACCAAATAGATAACCAAGAGACAAAACCAGTGTCTTATAGCCATCTGATCTTTGATAAACCAAACAAAAGTATAAACTGGGAAAAAGATTTCCTGTTCCATAAATGGTTCTAGGAGAACTGGATAACCACATGCAAGACTGAAACTGGACCTGCACCTTTCACCACTTATAAAAATTGACTAAAGATGGATAAAAGACTGAAATCTAAAACATGAAATGGTAACAGTCCTAAAGAAAGTGTGCGAAAAACTCTTGAGGACGTTAGCCTGGGGAAAGATTTTATGAAGAAGACTTCAGCAGCAATTGCAACAACAATAAAAATAAACAAATGGGATCTAATTAAACTGTAAGCATCTACATAACTAAGAACACAAGAATTGAAGCAAATAGACAATCTTCAGAATGGGAAAAAATATCTGCATGTTGCTAATCTGAAAGGCTTGATAACTAGGATCTACAGAGGACTCAAATCAAGTAACAAAAAAAGACCGAACAATCCCATCAATCACTGGTCAAGAGACATGAACAGAACCTTCTCTGAGGAAGACAGACAAATGGCTAACAAACATATGAAAAAATGCTCATCATCCCTAGTCATCAGAGAAATGCAAATCAAAACCACCCTGAGATATCACCTAACTCCAGTAAGATTAGCCCACATCACAAAGTTCCAAAGTTGCAGATGCTGGCATGGATGCGGAAAGTGGATCACTTTACACTGTAAACTCATTCAGCCTCTTTGGAAAGAAATATGGAGAATCCTTAAGGAACTCAAATTAGACTTCCCATTTGACCCTACAGTCCCGCTACTAAGCATCTACCCAGAAGAAAAAAAATCATTTTATCATAAAGACATTTGCACTAGATTATTTATTACAGTTCAATTTACAATCACTAAGATGTTGAAACAACCTAAATGCCCATCAACTCAGGAATGGATTAACAAACTATGGTATATGTATAGCATGGAATACTATTCAACCATAAAAAGATGGAGACTTTACAAGTTTACACACATTGTTCTTAGTAAAGTATGACAAGAATGGAAAAGCAAATATCTGACATATTCAATGCTAATATGAAGCCAGTAAATAATCTAATACACACCCACATAGGATTAAAATTAATTTCAAGTTGGGAGGAGAGAGAGTGGGTGAAGGGTGGGGGGGGAATTGGTGTGCTCCCACTTAATAGGCACAATGTAGGGGTATAAGGCTCACATTTGGGGTGCGGGACACAACTACAAGGTGGACTCTACCTACCAAATTCAAATATTGTGACCTAGTTGTTTGTACCTTCACATTACCCTGAAATTAAAAAAAAAAAAAAAAAAAAGACTGTGGCTGAATGTGGGCTGTGATGTTTTAGTTTGCAAATTCCGGCACAATGGTGAGTTACGTGTTTCAAATTTGCCAGTTAAATAGGTAAAGATAAATTGGTCAGATCTTACATAGTTTTGAGCACAGGCCCAGTAAATACTCAGATTCTGCCACTTGCCCCACTCAGGGGCACCCTAGCCTCTCAGTGTCTCCCCTAGCCATAAATCTATAGCCTGCACCATGCTGTGCCAACCCCTGTTATGCTAGGATTTGCTCGTAGATTTCACCCACTTCTATCTACTCCAAAAGAGGAGGGAGGACCATCCCTTTGCTTGGATTCCTCCCCAGTCAGGCTCCTTCTGAGAACCTAAGCATTCAGAGCTCTGGCTCCCCGCTCCACCCACACTCCACCTGCGGCCACCTCCTCCTGCCTGTGCCACCTGCTCCTCTCATTTGGACAGGTCATGGCCATTATTTTTACTCTCCCCAGTAGAATTCAGCTGGTGGGCTCAGAGAGGCGCACACAGGCTTTTCTGGAGGCAGAACAGCCAGTAAGCATATGATTCAGCCCCTTGCCATCCTCAGGTCTGTTTCTATCCTGGTATTTTGGTTTAGTGTCACCCCAGACAGAGGAACTCAGAGATGCATGTTTCCAGCCCACATACTCAGGGAGGCCAGGTTTCAGCCAGAGCAGCTTTCTCTGGCCAGATTTCAAGCCTGGGCCAGCAGGGATAGGGATGGAGCTGCTGACACATTGCTCTTCAGGGAGGGGCTGGATAAGCGGGCAGGGCCTGGGCTGGGACAGCAGCTCCCAGCCTCCTGCCTGGGGAATACAAGCCATTTATTAAGGCATAAGAACTGTGCCCTTCTTATCCCAGTCCAAATCTCTGGGGGAAATGAATAGGCAATAAAACAGAATCAAGGGGAGTGCAAACAGCATCATTTTCCTCTTCATCATCATTACCATCGTCTGCATATCGTATTGACTGTTTACTCAATGTTTATCCAGTGCACTCTACAGAGCGTATCATTTCATTTTTTAAAGCAACCATATGGGGCAGACTTATTTATCATTAATAGCATTTCAAGATGCAACTGAAACACTCTTCAGGTAATGAGTGACTGATCCACTTAGAATAGTAACCAACACAGTAAGCAGAAACTAAATAGTATCACTCCGTAGGGGCCTGGGGGGTGCCTTGCAGAGCTCTCTGTGCTCCCTTTCCTTGTGTGAAGGAGAAGACCCTCCCTTGCTGGGTGGATTCCCTCAATTAAAGCTGCTTCGCACAGTGGCTGGCACAAAGGAAGAACCGAACATCAGTGCCATGTAGAAAGTGGTAGATCCAGCCTGAAAGCAAGACTGCCCCGCACAACACACCAATGCACACTTACACACACATGCAGTGGACAAGCACTGACTTCAGGGATCAACTGTGGGCCACCAGGGGAACGTGATGTGCACCAGGCTTTGCAGCGCCTTAAGGAATTTAGATAGAAGGGAGAGGGAGATGGCCGCCTGCTGGGGGGTGGGGTGTGGGGGCATGAGCATGGCCACCTGGAGGCTGGCCCAGCCTGAGGAACAGCCTTTTTCTGCCTTTGTTCTAGGTGTGAATGTGTCCCTGGCTACAGCGGGAAGCTCTGTGAGATAGACAATGATGACTGTGTGGCCCACAAGTGCCGCCACGGGGCCCAGTGCGCAGACGCGGTCAATGGCTACACGTGCATCTGCCCCCAAGGCTTCAGGTACGGCTGAGGGCACCTCAGGAGGAAGACAGCCTGGGCCAGGGGTCAGGGGTCAGGACTGTTGGGCTTCAGCAGCAGGATAGGCACACAGGCCCGGGCAACCCCAGCCCTGATGTAGGTGGCAACTTCATTCCTCCCGGTCTTTTTCAGCCCTTACAGTGCAGAGCAGGTGTTGTTAGTCCCATTTTGAGATGCAGAGAAGAGCTACCCAGGGCAACTCCATATGGAAGTTGGGCTCAGATCCCAGCTCGTGTGATGTCAAGCCTGGGTGTGATTCCTTTCTTCCACTGTTTGGAAGCCCAGCTTGTAGGACAGGGGCAGCCTTGTGACTCTGTTGGCCAGAATCTCCTTTCTAGGTTAGAGAACATTATGCTGCCCCAGTGGCAGAAAGATGGGGGTCACTGGGAGAATCTGGGTCAGCCTCGAGTCAGTGAAGCCAGAAGGAAGCATGGCCAGGAGTTAGGACATGTCTGTGGGGTTATTGGGAGACGGGCAGGTGGAGGGAGGTAAGGATCCCCCTCGTGGATAGTCAGACTGGGGACAGTTCTGTGTACCCCAGTACTCATTGAATGGCATAAATTCAAGATGTACCTGAAGGAACCTCGGAATTTTCAAGGCTGGTGGTTTTCAAAGCCTGATTAAAACTCTGCATCAGATGGTTATGGAAACCTAAATTGCTGACCCCCACCCCAGAGATAACGGAATTAAAATTGAGGGCTGGGTAACAGGGGCTTGGAGTTCACCCTTTTATAAAAATTGTGATAAAATATACACAACATAAAATTTACCTTCTTACCCCTTTTTTAAGGATGCTATTCAATACTTTTAAGTGGTTGTGCAACCATCCATCTCCAGAGCTTCTTCATTTTGCAAAACTGAAACTCTGTACCCATTACACAAGAACTCCCCGTTCCCTCCCTACAGGCTCTGGTAAATTCTATTTTACTTTCTATCTCTAGAATTTCAACTACTCTAGGTACCTCCTGTAAGTAGAATCATACAGTACTTGTCCCCTGTGACTGGCTCATTTCGCTTAGCGTGATGTGCTCAGGTTCATCTGTCGTATAGTATGTGTCAGAATTCCCTTCCTTTTTAAGGCTGAATAATATAGTTCCATTGGATGGGCATATACAACTTTTGGTTTATTCATTCATCCGAACGTGGATTGGAATCTGCGCTTCTAACAAATTTACCCCAGGCAATTCTGATGACACTAAAATCTGAGGACCTGTACTCTAGTTCAGCTCTGTTTTGTTATTGATACTTTTAATACTTTTTTTCCTTAAACATGGGTCACAATGTGTTGCCCAGGCTGAACTCAAACTCTTTGGTTAGAGTGATCATCCTGAGTAACTATAACTGCGTGTGCTCAGACATGCCTGGCCCAACTCCATTATTTTAAAAATGGGAAGACAGGGACACAGAGAAGGAAGAGGACTTGCTGCAGTCAGAGGCAGGGCTGAATGAGACCCTAGAGCTAATTTCAGGTCCCACATCACTCCACCTCTCGGTCAGAGATTCTTTGGCCTAATTAAATAACCGTGAATCCCCTTGGCTGTTCTCCCATCCTCCCTCCCCCATTCTTCACCCTTCTTCTAGTGGGCTCTTCTGCGAGAACCCCCCGCCCATGGTCCTGCTGCAGACCAGCCCCTGTGACCAGTACGAGTGCCAGAACGGGGCCCAGTGCATCGTGGTGCAGCAGGAACCTACCTGCCGCTGTCCCCCCGGTTTCGCTGGCCCCAGGTGTGAGAAGCTCATCACTGTCAACTTTGTGGGCAAGGACTCCTATGTGGAACTGGCCTCCGCCAAGGTCCGGCCCCAGGCCAACATCTCCCTGCAGGTGCGCTCCCCCACCCCCACCCTGCCTTTTGAAGGACCTCCATGTGCCCCCAGGCTCTGATAGATCAGAGAATAGCTGAGGTGCCCCATGTTTTCACAGTTCCACTCTTCTCCATCACCAAGGACAGCACTCGGCTTGAGGGCATGTGGACCAGCTCTGTCCAAACAGTTCTATAGGTAACTCCTGGCCAGCTCTCACTGCAAACAGCAGCCCCTACTTCCAGCCTCATTCACTCATTCCTCTAGAAAATATTCATTCAACTATTAGGTGCCAGACACTGTGCTCGGCAATTGGGATTCAATGGTAGAAAGACAAATGAAGCCTTGGGCAAAATGGCAAGGAAAGGAATAGTGGGTGCTGTGGGAGCACATAGGCTGGGCAGTGATCTCAGCCTGCTCAGAAAAACAGAGAAGGCTCCTCAGAGGCAGTGGTGACTAAGCAGAGATCTGAAGGATGAATAGGAGCTTGCCTGATGCAGGGTTGATGTGTGCATGACTGAGGGGACAGGGTGACAAATGGGAGCTGGACTCTCAAGCCTGAGAAATCAGTGTGTACAAAGGCCCAGAGGTATAAACAAGCAGAACAGAAAATTAGTATGAACTGAGTAATTTTCTGTTTCCAGTCAAAATAATATGGACCTGATGACATTTACTCCTAACTGCATTTCTGGGCAACATAACTATTATTCTGAGATGACAGGGAATGTGTATGATGGAGAAAGAAAGCCACTGACAATAGGCTTGCTATGGAGGAGGACCCCTGGACACAGCTAGAGGGTGTGGGCCAGCCAGTAGCCCCTGCCCCTTGGGCTGGACACTAATCAGTGCTGCTGGGAACTCCTGGGGCTTTGTCCTTCTTTGGGTTATGGCCACATTATGCCAGGTTTAATCTGGAGCTTATGGAAAGACTACTCATCCAACCAAGACCTGCTGAGCACCTGTTCTGGGCACTGGAGTTACAGAAATGCACAAGTTCAAACTGCTTCCTCCTGTGGGGCTTACAGCCCAGTTGACAGGCCTCTGTAGCACAAATGAGAAGGAAGCTTTGCTGCCATCACCCCCTCCTGCCTTCCTCTCTCAGCCCCACCAGGGACCTGATGATTGGGTCCCAGCTAGCCAGGGTACACCCAGTGCCCCCAACATCTAGATATCCTACCACACCTCCCTGCTTCACTGCCTGTTCTCAGGCCAGACATGCTGGCAATAGGAGCCCATGGACCGGTCAGAATCTCATCCCTGCAGCCATATGACTAGCAAATGGGTGCCTTCTAGGTAGCATCTTCTGAAACCAGTGTCCCCCGGCCTTGGCAATTCTTTAAAATTACCTGCAGAACTTTTTTAACTGTCTTTGCCTATGTTCTATCCCTGAGGAATTCACGTGGACTTGGTCTGGAGTCTGGGGTGTATTTTTCTTTTATTTTGAGACAGAGTTTTGCAACATCACCCAGGCTAGAGTGCCGGGGCCTCAGTCTAGCTCACAGCAGCCTCAAACTCCTAGGTTCAAGTAATCCTCAGCCTCTGGAGTAGCTGGGACTACAGGTGCACACCATGATGCCTGCCTAGTTTTTCTGTTTTTAGTAAAGACAGGGTCTGACTTTTGCTCAGGCTGATTTCAAACTCCTGAGATCAAGCAGCTGAGTTCAAGCAGCCTCCCAGAGTGCTAGGATTACAGGCGTGAGCCACTGTGCCTGACCTAGATGATGGAATTTTTTAAAAATTCCCCAAATGATTCTTAGTAAAGTCTTTAATTCATTATAAACAGTGAATTAGATGGATGAACTAGCATTTTGTTGACAACTCTTACACAGACAGACTGAGGCCCCAGGAGCAGGGACTTGTGTAGGACTACAGTTTGCTTCTGTGGGAGAGGGCAGATTACAGCTTGGGCCTCCTGACACATAAATATAGGAACTTAATGGTGCTTGGTAGGCGCTCAATAAATATCTGTGGAAGTGGTGTGAATAGTCGGTGTTTACTGAAGTATGAATCTAGGTCGTGCCTTCTGGGGACTCACAAACTAGGTGGAAGAGGAAAGATAAACATGAATTCAGACCCCCCACTCCCCAACACACAAACACAGGCTCAGAAGCCACCACCTGGGGTAGGGTCCTATGAGGGGGATCAGTGGAGGTTTGGCCCCAGGTAAGCCCTAACTCGTCCTGGTTACTCTCTCCAGGTGGCCACTGACAAGGACAACGGCATCCTTCTCTACAAGGGAGACAACGACCCCCTGGCGCTGGAGCTGTACCAGGGCCACGTGAGGCTGGTCTATGACAGCCTGAGCTCCCCCCCAACCACGGTATACAGGTGAGGACCTCCCTCCCTGCCCACCTATCTCTCCTGCCTCCATGTCTTCCTGCCATCTGGCCCTGCAGGAAGATGCCAGGTGACTGGTGTCCCCTCTCCTAGCCCCCATTTCTCCCTTAACTCACATGCACACACACACACTTCCTCCTTGCACAGAGTGTTCAGGGGTGGGGGGATGTTGGAGAAGTGGCAAGAGAGGACAGCAGACCCCCAGAATGGGGGTTGTCAGAAAGATGACACCTCATCACCAAAAGATAAATGGGCAGCTGGCGACTGCGCATGGAGCCGGGGGCTGCAGTGGGGACGAAGCTGCTTAATGAGATGCCCTTTTCAAAATGTCATCCTAATCGTTTATTAGTTTAAGAAAGACAACAGGGGACAATTAACATGCAGCTGAAGGAGGAGAACTGGAGAGCACCAAGGGAACAGGACTGCTCCTTAGGTGACTTCCAAACTGTTATCAAGAGCAGTTCCTCCTGGGCTTCAAACTTCCCAAGAGTCACCCTGAATTGTGTATGATCTGTGTGGCAGCTGTACTGTTACTTCATCTGCCACCTCACATCAGCTTCCAACCTGCTCGCTTTTTGAATTTAGCCTCTTCTTAAATAATATCATCTGGGGACTCACAGGTATGCTAGTTTCATACATTAGATTTTCCCCCCACTTTTCAGTAAAATAAATACTAAATAACTATTAAAATAATTTAATTTAGTTATGAGTATTTTTATAGTAGTTATAAAAATAGCTACCAAATTTTGGAAATGTTCCTCTGTGTTACACCTAAAATGGTGTGAAACCACCGGTGGACCGGGAGCTAACCCCAGGGAAGCCCTGGCACCACAGAAAGCCACACTTTGACCTTTGGAAGCAAGAGCATATTTCATGGGGATTGGGGAAGAGCAGTGATTTTCAGACCTTTTTATCTCCATTAACTAAATCTTTTATTCCATCAAAATTATATATTGAACTTAAGAATATTAAATGCGGAGGCAAAACTGCCCTGCAGGGTTGGAGGGAACAAAGTCAGTCTTTCTGTGCCTCAGTTTCCCCCCATATACTGTGGATAATAGCAGGATGTACCTCCTGGGGCATTCTTTGAGGACTGAAATAATATTTAAAAAGTACTTGACAAATTGAGCCTTTACATGGGCACCTTGCAAACAGGTGAAAGCCAGGTTCTTGGAAACTGTTGGGGCCTTCTGTCCTGAGTATGGGGCCTTCTCCAAGCCAAGCCCAGCCTTTCTTTTAGGCTGATATTAGCTATTGGGAATGGCAACATGGTAAAGGGTTGATGCTGGTGGTAGGAATTTGGGAGCCCAGTGCTGTCCTGCAACTCCTGTCAAGTAGTCGTGAGGTGTCATAGGTGGCCCTAGGGAGATGCCACACTCTCCCTAAGCCATGGGAAGGGACCAAATGAGGGATGCCTGGGTCCTCATGCTGAGCCTGTGACAGATCTTTACTGCCTTTCATTCAGCTCAAAGTCTCCAGAAGTCCTGTATTAAGAATGGTTTTGCCGAGGCAGCCCTGTTTCTGCCCCGGTAGTGTGCTCGCTCTCTCTCACTCACCTAACATCTGTCAGGCGCCTTATCTGGGCTGGGTGCAGGGGACACAGAGTTAAACACACTCCACACATAAAAGCAAGCAGAGGTTACACAGCAGAATAAAATAGTTCTCACTGGAGATGCTGGAGCCACGCTGTGAGCACACTGAAGCTGGAGCAGTATTTTTGTTTGGAGGACTAGGGAAGGCTCCCTAGTGGAAGAGACAGTGTTTGAGCTGAGGCTTGACCTGTGATGGAGGAGTGCTTCCACAGCTGAGCAGGGAGGCAGCCCCACGGAGGAGAGCCTACCAGCCATGCTGAGGGCAGGAGGCTTAGCAGAGGGCATGGGCTGAGCTGACTGGCAGCTGAGGTGGCCAGGAGGTCAGGAGGCCATTCCAGACAAAACATGTGATCTCCTCATTATCACTCTGGTGACCTCTAACTACCCAGGAAGACCCCCTCGGGCTCAGGGCCAGGTCATGGGTCCAAATCAAAGCTTATTGATTGGGGGTGTTGCCAGCCTGCAACCTTCTGCCTGCTGAGGCCCACTGAGGCCTGCCAAGGCCACTGACTAGTCCTCTGAGTGAGAAGAAGCAATCTGGGTCCCAGCAGAGATTTATAGGCTGGATTCTGTGGCCTCCTTCCTGTCTGTGTCTGACTTTGTTCATCTGTCCAGCTAAAGTCACAGGTAGTGATGACGGCACCTCAGGACTCCACTCCAGGCCCCAGGGAAAATACACAAAATAGCCCACCTGAGCCCCCGGACCCTTGTCCCAGAATGGGGACAGACTTCACTATTCCTTGGAACTGAAGCTTGTCAAAGGCCAGTCTCAGCTGCCAGCACGGCAACGCAGCCACAGAGACAGCAGATGTGGGCAGTGGGCTGAGGGTCCTGTAGGGAGTGGTGGGGACTGTGGTAGCCTACTGGGTACAGGCCCCACCAAAGGGGCAGCAGACCTCAGCTCCAGCTCCAGACACTGCCATATGGGAATGCAGGTTATCAAGAGAAGCTTGAGGTTTGGGTTTCTATGTGAAATATCTGTTTTTAAATGTTGGCCATTTTCAAACATCATGTGGGAGCTCTGTTCAGCACAGTGCATGCTTCCTGAGTCTTAATTACCACAATCCTATCCACTGCCAAGGCCTTTGTGTCGTGTGATACTCTCCACGGGCCCCAAGGAGGCATCATCACTCCTATTTTAGGGATGAGAAGCCTGATGCTGTTAGAAGCCAGGAAGTGGCAGAGCTGGGATTTAAATCCAGGTCAGGCTTTCACCAAAGCCGGCTCTCCCACCGTGCTGGCTCTGGGGCATGAAGGCCGGGGCAGGAGAGAGTGGAGGCCGCTCCACCCACCTTGCTGCAGGAGTAAGGGTTGCTGCAGTGAAGTATGAGGGCTCAGCCTGCTCAGCTGTGGCCAGAGCGCCCAGGCACTTTGTTCCTGTGAGGCTCTATCGCCACCTGGTGGTCCCCACGCAGCATCCAGGTGAGAGCGCCTTGCACCTGGAGCTCTCACCTGGATGAATGACCACCCCCGCAATTCCCTCCCCAGCTGCACGGGGTCCTGGGGCTCAGGAGACTAGTCCTGTTTCCACCACTTCCTCTTTAAGACTTTGGGCCAGGCACCTTAAGTCTCTAATTTCTAAAATGGAGAAAAAAATTGTGCCTCTCACCTGGGGGTTTTGAGAGTTAAATGAGAGGATGCTTAGCATAAGGTAGCTCAATGCCTGGCCCCCGCTAACATGTGTCCACCACTGTTATTAAAAGTAAAAGCAGATAAAGGGCCACAGACCACTCTGGCCCAAGGCCACACCTGCCCCGGGCAGGACACCCATAGCTGTCTCCTCCTACTACCTGGTTCCATCTGAGGAAGACTCTCAGAGCCCCCTTCTTTCCTCCGAAGTTCCTGAATAGCTCTCCAGGAAACTAATTACTGGAGTTGGGATTACAGAGTGAACATTTCTTGTAGAGTGAACACAGGCAGTTGTTTTTCTATTTCTTTCTCTTCTTTTATAGCAGTGGAGCCATTTTCCCACTGATATTTTCTTTTAAAGACTACAATTTTTAAAAAGTCAAGAAGAAATAAAGCCATTCTAATTTAGGGATGGGGCTATTAAAAAAAAAAAAAAAAGAGCCTTCAGTGCTGCTCACCCCTAAACCTCCAGGAATCCACAGTTTGAAATGCATTGGCTTTACACTTTATTTTATTTATTTCCAGAAGATCCTGGCTAAGATGTGCCAGAAAGAGGCACTCAGTTGACCCATGTGGCATAGACAACATTATGGGAGGTTTGAATTTAGAATTAACCCTGACTTTGAACCTCAATTTTAGCACTTCGTAGCAGTGGGGCCTTGGTCAAGTTATTTAGATTCCTTCCCTATACAACAGGCTCACACGAGTGCCCTTCTCAGAGATGGCAATGAGCCAGCAGAAGTATACAGCAACTCAAAGCTCTGGACAGCTATAAGGTTGAGAAGTCAATAGACAGGCTCCTCAAAGACTCACTAATCTATTCCCCAACCCCAGTCCCTGCCACACCCAGCTCCTCCCAGCCTAGCATAAGGGTCGAGAGTCATCATTTCCACCTTTACTGAGTACTTAGTAGGTATGGGGGCCATGCATTGCCCATTAAAACCCAAGGTAAAGCGAATATAAAACTCTTTGTAAAGAAGCAGAAATGGTGCTTATGGAAGTGATATGACTCGCCCAGCGTCCCTTAGCTGGGGGACCCAGTACAATCAATGCCAGTTATCTCCCTCCACACCCAGTGTGAATTGGCTAAAGATTACACCTGGAGGAAGAGGCCTGCCTAGGAACTCTCCCAGGTGGGCATCAGGCGAGACCTTCCATGGGCCCAGTCACTGGGGAACCATGGTACTCAGCACTCTGGCTGGAGCAGGAGCCAGTGACTGCACAGTCCTCTCTGCTCCTGCCAAACTGCTGTCTTGAGGCCAGGTGCCTTGGAGGCCATGCAGCAGGACCTGAGCTGGCCCAGGGATGGCAGGAAAGGAAGAAGGGGATGGGCACGGGGCCAGCCTCCAGGAAAGGAGCAGTGCGTGTGCCCACTGTGTGTGTGTGTCTATAATGGGAAAACAGCTGCCCCGGCTCCCTGAATCTTAATGTTGTTTGGGACTGCCAAGACCACCCACCCAGAGCTGCAGCCTCCCAACAGCTCCCTCTCTGACAGGTGGCTGCCCAGCATCTGTTTATACACCTGTGGGCTGGAGAGCTCATTTGCATCTAGACAGCATCAGCTTATAGGATGGTTTGGGCATGGATCTGCATGTTTTTGTGTTTGTGGTTCGAAAACTGTGTGAGGACTCAAAGTTACAAATTTCAGCAACTTTTCTGCAGGATCACAGCCTCTGCCTCATCCACAGCTCATGACTTGGAGCAGTTGGAGGCTTCTGAAATAGAAACAGGGCTCAAAAGTGGGTCAATATCTGTAATTGTAGCAATTTGCAGGGGCCAAGGCAGGAGGATTGCTTGAGGTGGGAAGTTTGAGACCAGCCTGAGCAACACAGTGAGACCCTGTCTCTACAAAGAAATATAAAAATTAGCTGAGTATGGTGGTGAACAGCTGTAGTTCCCAGCTACTCAGAAGGCTGGGGCAGGAGGGTCAGGAGCCCAGGAGTTTATAGTTGCAGTGAGCTATGATCACATTGTTGCCCTCATGCATGAGCAACAAAGTGAGACCCTGTCTCCAAAAACAAACGAAGAACAGCTCTACCTTCAGAGGGCATCTTGGCTCCCCATTGCAAAACCAGATCCTCCGATGACCCTCTTACCAACCACTCTACCCCCACTGGCCTATTTCTTGACCAGACCTTACATTAATAAGGATCACTTGGTCATTTAATTTAGGGGGAAAACTCAAGAAGGAAGACCCTATCCTGTTTGCCCCTGATTCCCAGCACCTAGGACAGTGTGGCCCAAAGCAGATGTTCAGTGGGTGGGGGCGTGGGTGCATGGGTGGGTGGATAGCTAGAAGCTAGATGAATAAATAGAGTAGAAGAGTAGGTGGACAAATGGGTGAGTGCATAGATGGGTTAATGCAAAGTTGGGTGGTGGTGGGATGGATGTGGGATGGATAGGTCTGAGTGGCTCCACTGTCCTCTGCCATCACTTTCTTCCACAGATCAGCATTGGAGGCAAGGGTAGGCTCTTCTTTATCAGCAACACTAATAATAACTGCTCACATTTCCCTAGTAGTTGAGCCTACAGAGGATCACAGTAGAGACAGGGATATGTTGCCTGTGTGGGGGTGCATGACTATAGTCCCAGCTGTTCAGAAGGGGCTCTCTGAGGACTAGGCTGAGCTCTGTTCTCAGCCATTCAGGTATGGGTGGCAAATATGGAGGCTCCCTCTCTCCTTCAAATCTCCCTGGTCAACCCCTGTTGGTTCCAAGCCCTCAGCAAGTGGCTGCCGGTACTATCAGAGGCAGCACCATAAGGGGAAGGGATGAGTTCACTGTTCCTCATCCTAAATGCCTGAGACTGGAAATGCTTCCTATTTTGGATTTGGGGATATTTACATTATGCATACCAATTCAGCATCTCTGATCTGAAAATGCTCCAATCTGCATTTTCTTGGAGCATGATGTTGCTACTCAAAATATTTCAGATTGTGAAGCATTTCAGATTTTCAGAATAAGAAGTCTATACCTTGGTTCAAATCCCTGCTCCATCACTTCTTAACTGTGGGGCTTTGGGTAAATGACTTAACCTCCCTGACCTTCCAGTTGCCCATTTCTATAGTGGGGATAACAAACTCTCCTTGCCGGAGTGTTACAAGGCATTCTTTCCCCAAATGTGGTATGCACACCACTGGTGGTACATGAGATGAATTTAGGCATGACAAACTATTGAAATTGTAACTATGAAAAAAATGTATTTCATATATACTGGAAAACATATATAAAGAAATCACATCAAAATATTTTTTATTTCTTAGAACATTGACAACCTTGTATCTTTACTGACATTTAAATCTAAAATGGGAAAAATGAAAAAGAATGTGCTGAGTAATGGTCCAGGTGGTACACAGGCAGAGCAGAAATCAAGATGTGGTCTGAGAATGGAGTTCGCTGAACTCTATGAAATGTTAGAAAAGAATGCAAATAGCAATAACCAAATGCAACACCTGATGCTAGACTGGATCTTACACTGGCAGGAAATAAATCCTATAAAGGAAATTATTGGGTCCCCTGAAAAATTAGAATACCCATGATAGACTAGATAAAAATATAATATCAGTGGGCGGCACCTGTGGCTCGGTGAGTAGGGCACCAGCCCCATATACCGAGGGTGGTGGGTTCAAACCCGGCCCCAGCCAAACTGCAACAACTACAACAACAAAAAATAGCCAGGTGTTGTGGTGGGCACCTGTAGTCCCAGCTACTCAGGAGGCTGAGGCAAGAGAATTGCCTAAGCCCAAGAGCTGGAGGTTGCTGTGAGCTGTGATGCCATCGCACTTACTGAGGGTGACAAAGTGAGATTCTGTCTCTTAAAAAAATAATAATACATATACATGTATAATATCAATGTTACTATACCAAAGTTGATAATTGCTCTGCTTATGTGAAAGAGTACCCCTATCCTTAGGAAATGCACACCAAGGTACTAGGAATAAAGTGCTAGGATGTATGCATCCTACTTTTAAATGGTTCAGAAAAATTATCTGTGTGTATGTGCACATATATACATTTATATGTATGTATATATCACAGAGGGAGATAAGTCATAAAGCAAATGGGGATAATTGGAGAATCTGGGTACCGCAAAAATAACAATACAGTTATTTTTGCAACTTATGTAAGATTGAAGTTATGTGTTATTTCCAAATAAAAAGTAAAACAAAATACAAGTGAAGCAGGTCAAATTCCTAGCCCAGTGCCCAGCCACGGAAGGCACTGAGTGAGCTCTCCAGCTCTCTCCCCTTCTCTCCTGCCCAGCGTGGAGACAGTGAATGATGGGCAGTTTCACAGCGTGGAGCTGGTGATGTTAAACCAAACCCTGAACCTGGTGGTGGACAAAGGCGTGCCCAAGAGCCTCGGGAAGCTCCAGAAGCAGCCAGCAGTGAGCATCAACAGCCCCCTCTACCTTGGAGGTAATGATCTCCTCCCCAGGCCCACTACCAGGGACTCCCTGCCCTCCTCTCACCGCCCACTACCAAAGCCAGTCAGGGAAGGCTTCCTGGAGGAAGTGACAACCAAGGCAATCCTGAAAGTGTGAATAGGTATTAGCCAGTCCTATTATTAGCCATGGGGAAAAAATGACAATTTTGGACAGATGCTTGGAAGGGAGAGAGATCAGAACTCCTTCTGGGAAGCAGAAGTTGTTTGGGGAGTGAAGAAGGGAGGTGGGTGATGGAAGCAAGTCCAGGTTCTGCTGCAGTCTGGCAGCTTCAGGTCACACTCCTCTGCTCTGCCTCTCCTTGGACACTGCGAGGTTCAGTTGATGAATGCAGAAGAGCAAATTTAGGATTAAGATCAAAGGCCAAAAAGGGAAGTGCCCACCAGTTTGGCAGAGTCTGGGCCTGAAATGTATTATAGTTCCTCGGCCAATAGTTTTCAAGGGTTACATGTTTAAAAAAAGAAAGCCACAATAGCCCCTTGTGAATACAGATTCCTGAGATGTCCACTCAGAGTCCATGTCTAGAGGGCTACCATGTGCCCAGGAGTGTGCGCTGTTAACAGGTGGTTCAGATGCAGGGTGTCCAGGGAAGAATGCTGGCCCAAAGCAATCCCAGAAGGGCACAGACTCTGTGCAGAGGAAGATCTCGCCCCAATCCCTTCTTCTGCCTTGGTTGTAGCCAGTACAAAACCGGGTCCTCCGCTTTCAGTTTCGAGGCCAGTCCCAGGTTCCCAATTGCTGGCACTGGGCAGGGAGCGGCACAGGAGGAGAGCGGAAACACTAAGCAGACTGCATTGGGAAGTGCAGGAGGCCTGTCTCCAGGAGACTGGAGACACTGGGAGGAGGGGTAGAGAGCACATCAAGCAGCAAAGTGGTCTAACAACCTCAGTGTTCCAGTGATCAAGGCTGCTCCCCCAAGCCCCATCTCCTCTCCCAAACTCTAGCTCTCCAGTCCTGGGTCCCCTTATGAGGCCTGGATCAAAGGGCTGAAGGGGCCTGGTTGCCACGGGGTAATTGGGTGCACCAGCCCTCCTTGCCTAAGGGGGTGGTCTCCTCAGTTCAGCCCATGAGGCCATGTGGAAGTGGGTGACCAGATAGTCTTTTTCCTAGGGAAGCCCCAAATACAAATTTTTGTGGGATATTTTCTATAGTTAAATATTGGCAACTAGTTCAAGAGATTTGCAGGGGGGGGTGGCTGTTTGTGGGGGAGAGTTGAGATAGTCTCACTTGTTGCCCCAGGCTAGCAACCTTAAACTCCTGAGTTAAAGTGATCCTCTTGTCTCAGCCTCCCAAGTGTCTGAGACTATAAGCACCTGCCCTATTGCCCAGCTAGTTTTTCTGTTTTTAGTAAAGATAGAGTCTCATTCTTGCTCAGGCTGGTCTCAAACACCTGTGCTCAAGCAATCCACCCACCTCTGCTTCCCAGAGCGCTGGGATTACTGGCATGAGCCATGGCACCAGACCTGAATTCAAATTTTTTAAAGCATCTCAATGTAGAACCGAAGATACATGTCCCAATATAGAGAGGGCCCCAGGTTTGGGTTCATCACCTTGGTTTGAACAGCAGAGGCCCAGAGCTTCAGACACAGAAGCTCCTACTCTGAGGACAGGACTGCAGGGCAGGCAGGGGAAGGGTCCCTAGGGCTACTGTCCTGACTCCCCCCAACCCTGCAGGCATCCCCACCTCCACGGGCCTCTCCGCCCTGCGCCAGGGCACAGACCGGCCACTGGGTGGCTTCCACGGCTGCATCCATGAGGTGCGCATTAACAATGAGCTGCAGGACTTCAAGGCCCTTCCACCGCAGTCCCTGGGAGTCTCACCCGGCTGCAAGTCCTGCACCGTGTGCAAGCACGGCCTGTGCCGCTCCGTGGAGAAGGACAGCGTGGTATGTGAGTGCCACCCCGGCTGGACCGGCCCGCTGTGTGATCAGGAGGTCCAGGACCCCTGCCTTGGCCACAGGTCAGTGTCCCAAAGAGCTGCCCCTTGGGCCCCCCAGTGTGGCTGACAAGTGGGCAGTGGCAGATGCCAGAGGGATCGTGGTCAGGTTGCAGACAGGACGTATGTGAGTGCTTAAAGCCTCTGGGACACTGATTTCCAACCTCTTTTACCTCACAGCACACTTGAACTCATAGTTAAACTTCCATGGCACACTTCAATTATATTGATCAAAACAAGAGTAAAAAAAGAATATATGTACTGTGCTGTGAACTTCTTTTGAAAATAATTAATGACCTTTAAAAATTTTCGTGACACATCAGTTGAAAATCACTGCTCTAGAGGCAGAGCTTTCACATCCTGGCAAAGAGATCAACAGGAGAGGCCCTTGTTTGAACACCTGTCTCTGACCAGCATAAAAGGATTTGTTTGGATTCCATCCAAACACCTGACTTAAGGACCTAGCAGGCCACACGTTCCCCACCCCAGCCTTAGACCCCATCGAAAGCCACAGTGAGGCCCATGCTGCCTCTGTGGGAATTAGGAGAAGGTGCCCCTCTGGGTGGCCTTACCTTGGCCAGTGCAATAAGGGTGAACATGAGCCCCAAGTTGAGTACAGTGCCCTGCGCCAGGCACCAGGTGTGTATAACCATGCACAGCCAAACCACGCTTAATAGTTCCATCAACTGTTCATTCAATAACATTTATTGAGAGCCTACTATGTGCCAGGCCTTATGCAAAATATAGAGTTCCAGTATTCTCAGTGTTAAGAGATCTGTTTCAGCCAAAAATAATACTGGAGCCGAGCCAAGACTGGTAATTTGTGTGGCTGAACAAGTTGGGAACTGATACTTTGCATTGGCAGTGAGGGCCAGTTATTAGGGGTTTGAGCTTCCGATGTTGCTCTTGAGTATGTGAAAGTTGTGTGTGTGTGTGAGAGAGAGAAAGAGAGAGAGAGAGAGAGAGAGAGAGAGAGATTGTAATTAATATGAATCCTGGCTTTGTCATCCCAATGGGGTGAACAGGCATCATGATTAAGAACGTAGGCAGTACCATCAGTTTTTCCTTGGGTGAGATGTGCATAAGACTGTCACCTGCACAGGAACAGCAGAAGAGAGGGTGTTACAAAAATTAAGGGTGACACTAGGTGGAAAGCACTTAACACGATTCCTGGCACATGGCAAGTGGTACCTGCTGGTGGTGGTCATAGTAGTAATCTATAGTAGTAACAGTGGTGTTTTTATCATCATGATAGTAGAGCAATGAAAATACGTAGCGCATGCTTAGATTCTTCCAAGGTGCGATTTGCCACTTGGCCATGTGAGTTCTGGTGTATAAGACAGCAAGCGGGCAGTGAACCCTGGATGATGCTCACAAGCTTCCAGCTGTTTGGTCACTGAGACAGGGTATCTAAGAAAAGACAGATGATTAGCCACTGGGCTAGCAGAGGATAGGTCAGGAGATGGAGAAGGCTGGTTGGGCTATTCCAGGTCCCCAGCCTAAGCCTGGGTTCTGCCTGGGGTGGATTAAGGAAGCCTCCGGCAGCATTAGTCTGATCTCATTCCCTTCTCATACTCCCCTCTTCCCCCAGCTGCAGCCATGGCAAATGTGTGGCAACCGGGACCTCATACGTGTGCAAGTGTACCGAGGGCTATGGAGGGGACTTATGTGACCACAAGAATGATTCTGCCAATGCCTGCTCAGCCTTCAAATGTCACCATGGGCAGTGTCACGTCTCAGACCGTGGGGAACCCTACTGCCTGTGCCAGCCTGGCTTTACTGGGGAGCACTGCCAACAAGGTGGGTCTGCTGGGTGCACGAGGAGAAGGCCTGGGAAGAAAACAGGGCAGAGTACTCCACATGCAGGCAGCCTACGCTCCAGTTCTGGCTGTGCTATCTAGAGGCTGCATGACCTTGGTTTGGTCACTTTCTGAGCCTCAATTTTCTCATCTTGAAAATGGGGAGAACACTCTTATCTTCCTGTATCAGTTATCTACTGCTGTATAACAAGTTAGTCCCCAAATATGTTTTTAGCCCCCACAGTTCTTGTGGGTTGGGGATTCAGAAGCACTTTGCTGGGGACTCTCTAGGTTGCAGTCAGGTAAGGCTGCAGGCTAACCCGAGGCAGCAGCATCTGCTTCCAATAGGGTGCACTCCTGTGGTGCTGGCAGGAGGCCTCAGTTCTGCCCCATATGAGTCCCTGCATGGGCTGCTCGAGGATTCTCAAGACAGCACAGCTGGCTTCCTTCAGCGTGGACACTCCAAGATAGCACAAGGAGGAAGCATGATGTTTTATAGACCTTGGACATCAGACCAGCATCCCCAAACACCGTAACTGTTACATGGGCTGAGCATGTCACTGAGAGAGGGGGCTACATAGAGCACCTCCCTACCCGGGGGTGGGGGTGCCTGGGGCCATTCAGGAGGCTGCCTACTACTCTGCCTTACGGATTGTTGTAAGTATCTGGCATCCAGCACCATGCTAAGAGTTTGGTAGCTGTCTACATTACAGCCGATTTTCATGAACAATCCAGGTAAAGATTTGTAAGAGGCAACACTGTTGTGATGAAGGTGGCCAAGCTCTGTCACTTAGTGAAGAGCATACTTTACTTCTCTGGTTCATTCAAAAGTGCAAATAACTCATAGTGCTTACTGCATAGTGTTTAAAGAAGAGAAGTCCTAGTAAATAAAGCACCAGGAGTTAAGATTCTTCAAGTGTGAACTTTTTAACATTTCATAAGTGAGTGATAAATGACTCACAAAAGATACAGCTAATACAAAAAAATACTTGTTTCCCCTTTGAATTAATTGTACGTGTCGAAAATGATCATCCGAGGACCTCTTTTAGGGAGGAAGCAGGAACCATCGAGATGGTTCTTGTCTCTTGGCTCCTGTTCTCCAGCTGTTGGCCCTGGAGGTCCCTTCAAAACTGATTCATGCCCCAGCCACGCAGGGTGGCCCCCTGACCAGCACCACCAACAATCACCTGGGAGCTCTTAGAACTGCAGACCTTCCAGCCCCACCCAGGCCTTCTGATCTTCTGAGTCAGAACCTGCATTTTGACCTGAATTCCAGCCATTCACATGTGAATCAACATTGCAGATGTGGTACCAGATTCTTCATCTGACCCTCCTGCTACTATTAGGTCAGCAACAGTCCCTTGGTCTGATCTATTTTCAGAAACATTGAATTACTTGAGTGAATGGCCCCTTTATTGTATAATTTCAAGGTGAGCTCAAAAAAGGAAAATTAAAAGTAAAGTATACTAACATTAAAAGAGTTCTGCCTCCCCTTGGAGTTTTTTCTCTTGTAAGGACACTGAGACATCGTCTTGCCACCAGAATCCCAGGCAAGCCACCCCATCACTTGAGGACTCTTCCACATTTTATACCCAAAAGGAAATAATCTAATTAACCAAAGCTGCTTGTTTTTCAATAACTTCTGACTTACCGAAATATTGTCAGGACAGTATAAACGACTCTCTTATTGCCTTTACCCGAGTTGTGACCCTGTTGCCACATCTGCCCCTCCCCCCACATTACACACACATGCGCGCACACCATTATCATTAGCCTCTTTCTCATCGGAGCCTTAGAGCCATCTCCTAAAGATCTGTATTAATCCTAACATAATTCACATTATGTCAACTTAAAACACCTAAAGCTTTAATATGGGCACAGCCTTTTCTCCTTCACAATCTCCTCTGATGCTCGTAACAGCCTATGAGTTAGTTGGAAGGAAAGGCAAATGTGTTCTTTTCACAGATGTGGAAACTGAGGCTCAATGATGACAAGTGAGCTACCAAAAATGTGCAGTCATGGACTGTGGCTTCAAGGCCACAGCTCCCTTCTTCAGTGCAGTGAGGACAGTACCGGGATCGAGATGCAGAGTCAGATCAGGATCAAGAGCTTCTAAGCAGATTAACAGGGGTCCCCTTTCCCTCCCTCTGGTTATTTCTAGGACTTCTGGTAAAGCTCCTCCCCAAAGCCTCATGGTCCCTGTCACTGCTGCTTCTTACTCAGATCTCAACCCAGCATCACTTTCCAGAGAAACCTCCCTGATGCCAAGTGTCTTAGCTATATGCTCTTATGTGAACTTTCCTTTTCTTTGTAGCATCTACCTCAGTGTTTCATCACAAATATATTTGCTGAAATAATTAACTCGCATCTAGACCAGTGTTCTTCAACTAGTGTGCCATGGCAGGATCTTAGATGTACCATGAAATTTTTCAAAGATTAATTAAATTATTTTTGAAAGCAGTTCAAAGCACAGTAAGTATATTTTTCTACCTTTTTTTTTTTTATCAACATAAGTGCACTATAGAAGTTTAACTATAGATTCAAGTGTGCCATGAGATTAAAAATTTAAAAAAAAAGATTGCAAAACACTGGTCTAAAAACACTGGTCTAGAGTCCAGACCTGGGAGAGGTAGGAACTGAGGCACACGGGAGCTCCTCAGCCCCACCTGCCCCACTCAGCCTCAGCCCATGTTTGCAATGCAGGTTTAGGAACCAGACCTCTTAGTTTCCAAAGAAGCCTGCAACCCAAACGTAGGTGAAATCTCCTGTCATGTGAATGCTGGCATTTAGTTTAGGTTTTAATCATGTGCAGGGCAATCAAAACTTGTCTGGGGGGCAGGCTTTAGCCCACAGTCTACCAGTTTGCCTCATTGTTTGCATTTTAATTTTCTTGAGGGCAGGAACAAAGTCTACTTGATCACCCTTATGTCCTCAGGGCTTAGTAATGAGCCTTACACAGAAAAGGCGCCTGATGTCTATTGATGGGGAGATGGGTACCTTCTCTGTGGTGTGCAGCTCACAGTGTGTCAGAGCAGCCTACTTGGCTTCTGCTCATGGTCCCGACAGCCACCTGTACTGCCAGGCGCTGACGGTACCCCTTATGCCCTCTGCAGAGAATCCGTGCCTGGGGGAGGTGGTCCGAGAGGTGATCCACCGCCAGAAAGGTTACGCGTCATGTGCCACAGCCTCCAAGGTGTCCATAATGGAATGTCGCGGGGGCTGCGGGCCTCAGTGTTGCCAGCCCACCCGCAGCAAGCGGCGGAAATACGTCTTCCAGTGCACAGACGGCTCGTCGTTCGTGGAAGAGGTGGAGAGACACTCAGAGTGCAGCTGCCGCTCGTGTTCCTGAGCCTCTGCCCACCTCCTCTCAGACTCGAGCTCCGTGGAGCCAGGACAGCCACGGGGGACCCCCCCAACCCCTCGAAATTCAGAGTGAAGGAGATGAAGCCCAAGAGGAAACAGAAGAAGAGAATATTAAGTATATTGTAAAATAAACAAAAAATAGAACTTATTTTTATTATGAAAGTGATTATTTTCATCCTTTATTATATAAATCTATCACACCATCTGAGTATATGTACCATATAGTGAGTTTTTACCAAGTTTTGTTTTGTGTTGTGTATTTGTTGTGTTTTTATAAATGGCTGTTAAAAATTTTAAGAAAAAACGACTAATAAAAATGTTTTAAAACAAAAGGGTAAGAATAGAGAATGATAGCCTGTCCCAGGGAGGAGGAGGAAGTCTTCACGTGGAGGAAACACTATCATGTTGGCAGAAATCAAGGCCTGCTAATGGAGCTCAGGAAAAGGAAGGATGACAGGGACAGAGAGAAGGAAAAGATTTTTCTTCGTTGCTTCTTGTTTTTAACTCCCTTTTCTTCTTCCCTAAAAGCACCCAGCTTTTAAGAGTCCTGGCTATCAATGCCCAGGGTGCCCGGTGCTTTCAGGAGAAGCTAGCCCGGCCTTCTTAGAGTGAGTCTCACTGTGACCCAGACAATTGGTACTCCTGTGTGTCCCGGGGCCCCCCGCAGGGTCTGAGCCCACTGGGAGACCTTTTTTCCCCTTCCCACTGGGCCTTGCTTTCCATTTGAGGACTATATGAGCTACAGGATTAATCTGGGACTGTTTTACCAATTTTTAAAACAGCTGCTCTTTTCTTAACCCTCCCTAGGAGAGGGAAGAGAGGGCATGCTGTCTCCTCAGGCCACAAGCCCTCCAGCCAATTTCCCCCTGGAGCTCAGTGCCAGGAGAGCAGGCAGCCAGGCCGACTGGGGTCAAGAAGGCTTTGGAAACAAGCCCACACACAGCTGCAGACATACCTTGCTGGAAGGTTCCTAGAGGCTCTCCCTTCAGGACTGACAGGCCTCTGACCCCTGAGCCTCCAGGCCACCATGAAATGACCAGAAAGGACCAGAAAGGACCTCTTGCCCACTACCTTATCTGCGTAAGCCCTGCCTCCCTGAGGAAGGTAGAGACAGTGGAACTCATTGCAGAGATAAGGAAACAGCCCCCCTCCACTCCCTCTCCCCACCCTTTCAAGCTCTGTACTTTGCCTTAAGCCATATTTCTAATAATTGGAAGACCCAGACCTGGATCCAGACTCAAAGCTCTAGATTCTTTCTCCAGAATGGGTGAACACGGAAGATTCCGCTAGTTCACAATTCACCAGTGAAGTCCTACCTGAAAGGAAAGTGGATTTTTTCCCAGCTATTTTGTTTTCCTATTCTTATTCTTGCCTGTTCATTCCTTGTTCTGCCCCTCTTCCCCCTGGTATCTGGAAAGATTCTTAAGGAAGGATCTTAGGTATCTAGAGAATGTAAGCAAAGCCAGCCCTCTGGCCCCTGCCCCAACTCCTGAAGGAAGCTCTGTCCCCTACCCTCATTTCACCCTCCCACCCCGTCTTGGTCAGTACGTATGCCCCGGAGTCTCAGCCATTCCCGCCAGCCCCCTAGCTCGCCATTCATCACTCCTCTCCTGCCCTCAGAAGCCCCCACTGCAGAGGTTTCAGAGAGAATTTGGAACCTAGAGGAGCCTCCAGCTCTGGCATTCCCCAGAGCTGCCTAGTTGCTCTGTGAGGACCAAAGGTAGCCAAAGACTCAAGGAATAAAGATGGGAGAGAGAGAAAAGGAAGGAAGAGGGAGCGTGTAAGGCCAGTGAAGATAGGGAGGGACAGAGGAAGAAAGGAAGGAGAGAGGAAGAAAGAATGGAAGGAAGAGAAGAATGAAGAGCAGGAAGAAGGGAGAGGAATTTAAAAGTATGCGTGTCAAGATACATTATGTGCCAAGTACTGTGCCTTATGATGGCTTTTTTTCAAATATTAATAGATTTATTTAGTATTTACATTATATATCAGATACCTTTCTAATTGTGATATATGTGTGTGTTCATTTAATTCTCGAAACAATCATATCGTTAATACATTATTAACCCATTTTACAGTTGAGTAAACTAAGACCGAAAAGTTAAGGAATTTACCCAAAAGCACATATCTAATAAATTGTAGAGCCAGGATTTGAACCCATGCTGTCTGATTCCAGAATTTGCTCACTTACCTGCTAAACCTTGTAGGAAAGAATTATGTCCTGACTTTAAGGATCCTACAGTCATGAAAAAGGACTACTGCTTTGTCACACAGTCAGTTCTCGGATGGCAGTATAAACAGAGAAGTGACCGGCCAGAGGAGAGTTTTCAATCCTGGGTCTTCAAAGATGAACAGGAGTTTGCCAGGGGTAGAAAAGGGAATTGAACCTCCTTGGGAACAGCCTGTTGAAAAGCAGTGAACTGAGGGAAAGCCGGGCATGTTTGGGGAGCAGTCAGAGGTGCGGGGTGTGGGATGCACACTGGAGGGCAGAGAGAAGTGAGGTACATGTGAAGGCCTCCCAGGGCTGTGCACACCAGGTGAGGCAGGAGCGTGCCAGCAGGATTATGTGAGGAGGAGACTAGCAAGGCAAGCTCTGGGTTAGGAAGAGAGTTGAGGCAACTTAGAGAAAGGCCTGGTAGAGGACATAGCGCTCTGTCATCCAAGATGGTCTTGTGGGTGGCTAGGAAACACTGCTTTCCATATGGATCATGAAAATCTTCTGGCAGCTCTGAAGCTCTGCCCTGGGAGAGACATCCTTGGGTCTGTCCCTACCCCCCAGGCAGGTGGACCTGAGCCTCATTCCCCCCCCCACCACCAACACCCCAGGCAGCTCTCCCTTCCCAGCATGAAGCCCATTCAGCCTGCCACGTCAAGAGCCCTTCCAGGATCACTGGGAGGCCTCAATAGGTCCTCCCTTTGCCTCCCCATGTCAATCACCTGGGCCCAATCCTGAGTCTAACCCTAGCAATCCAGGACAGCCAAGGGGCCAGGTTTGTCTCTCAGTGTGGCTTAGGGGAGATTTTGAGCCTTCCTCGTCAATTTTGGAAACCCTACCTTTAAGAAATGCCAAATACAAGGACTAATAAGAAAATTCTCTCAAAAATGTTTTCTTATCAAATGAAGGTTAAAACTCTTTCCTTGAGCAGCCAAATTCTAGACACACAAAGGGCAGGAAGAGTTTAGTTAATTTGCACCTTAAAATGGTCAGGGCCAGGGCTTGGTGGCTCATGTCTATAATCCTAACACACTGGGAGGCCAGGAATTTGAGCCCAGCCTGAGTAAGAGCAAGACCCCGTCTCTCCTAAAGTTAGAAAAATTGGCCATGGTGGCACATACCTGTAATCCCAGCTACTGGGGAGACTGAGGTAGGAGGACTACGTAAGCCCAGGAGTTTGAGGTTGCTGTGAGCAATGATGATGCCACTACATTCTAGCCAAGGTGACAGAGAGAGACCCTATCTCAAAAAATAAAAAAGAATGATTCAATGTGTCGGGGGAGGGGACAGGCATGTACAGAAGAGGCCACTGCAGCTATTTCCCCCTGAGCAGGAATCAGGAAAGGGGAAAGAGGGTCTTCTTTTGACTCAACCAAGGAGCCCTCCAATGGCTGATGAGATGATGTATTTAAAAGCTCTTTGTAAAGTGTAAACTAAAAATCTTAAATGTAAGATGCTATCGTTGTTATTGCCATTGTTGCTATTATAGACACGCCAAAAGGTCCTTTTCATAAGACAGCTTTGCCTTTTCATTTTTATAGCAAGGAACCCAAGTCTGATACTTCAGAAAGGTGAAGAGAAAGGCAAGAAGGGGAAGATCTCCCGGGGCCAGAGAAAGAAAGGAGAAAAGCCCCCAGAGTGCCCTTCAGGAACGGATGGGATGGAGATTGAGCTAAACTTGCCCTTCACTAGAGACAAGGCCTTGGCCAGACTAAACCCAAAGGCCAAGCAGTCACTACTGCCTTTGCGGGGAGCAAAAGCCCACAGCAGCAAGTGATCTGCCCTCAAGACTCAAGACATTAGTGCTAGAGGAATCACAGGGGGTTACTGGTAGGCAAGAACCCTGAGGGTGAGACTAATGAGTAAATAAAGTGACCAGACCATAGACCAAAGTCACACAGCGAATCACCGCCACAAGCAGGATATACTCGGGCGTCTACACCCAGGCCAGAACTCTTGCTGCTGCCGCTCAGTGGGTGTCCAAATAGAGGGAAGCCTGGAATAGACACTCCAACACCTTCCTGATGGCTTGGGGTGTCCCCTGCCTTCCTACAGCCCTCTCCCAGCACACTCTCAGCTGGCGGGGAAGCTGGGGGCATAGTCTTGGGTCTTGCCACATATTTATGTTTTGTAGTTAAACAGTGCCACAGGAAGCACTTGGGAAATATGGAGAGAAATCCCAGCTAGCAGGACCAGTAAAGGCAGAACTGGGCATTTGGCAAAGCTTGTTTCTCTAACTCAACAATAGGTTCTAGTAGGAAATTTTTAAAGATGTTTTTGAAAACAGTGTGATAGTACCACTTCCCCAGTATGGAATAAATAATGCGCGTTCTTCTTTCAACATATTGTCATATTCTGATGTCATTAAAATAAATGAATGAGTCACAGAAGAGCTGTCAGAGGCTCTTGTGAATGCCGTAACTCAGCTCTCTGCTGTGTGTGTGCTTCATGCTTCACCCCCGACTTACACACTCCCCTGGGACAATGATGACTGCATTCATGGGGTTCGGGGCAAGTCCAATGTGGAATTAGTTGAAAGGATCAGTTTCTTGGACTATGAAATGGGAAAAATGGATGCAGAGTTCCTCAGGGCTGTGGAACAGGAGACTGAATGTAACAGGGGCTGCAGGGGATGTGGTCCATACAGCTGCAAACTGGGTGCCAAAGGACGTGGGGAAGGAAGCTACTCTGCTTCCAAAAACAAGAACACTTACTGAGATGTGAAGGAAGATTCTCCCTGGGGACTCCACTGCCTGAGTAAATTTCTTCTTCAATAGGACTTATGGAACATCTACTGTGTTCCAGGTACTGTTCAAAGACTCCAAAGAGGAACTTTGTCTTTGAACTAAGACAAAGTCCTTGTTCTCCTGGAATTTAGAGTTTAACTGAGGAGTTGTGCCAATCCACAAACAGACATAATATCAGATGGTGACAAGTTCGTTTCGGGTAACACAGTAGAAGAGACACACCAGATTAGCTAGGGGGGTGTTTTATACATGAAGAACTGACACATGAGGGCAGGAGATGGTACCAAGGAATGGAAGGATAAGGACCCCAGCCATGCAGCACTCACTAAACAGCTGCCCTGGCATAGGTGACATGCAGGGGAAGTGGACAGCCTGAGTATCTTAGTAGCCAGAGAATAGCCTGGACCAGAAAGCACTACACAGGCCGTGAGTGTGGGAGGGAGAGCAGAGCACACCCTCTCACCCCTACGAGGCTGTGGACTCACAGAAGCAAGACTGCTAAGGGTCCAGAGGCTGGCTGAAGGTCATGCTCACTTCCCTGGCAGACGGCCTTTCACCTCCCCTGGAGACTCCATTAAGAGTGAGACTCTATCAGGCAGCCGATGTACCAAGTGTTGGTGAGGGGGCCAGAGGGAGCCACACAGCTCCAGAGCCCTGAGCCTCCATCAGACATGTCCCTGACATTAGTTTCATATCTTTCAGCCTGCATGAATCTGAAATGGGAGGGGATGGATTTGGGGCCCATACACACACAGCATCAGACAGGCTAGGTGTCCCTGCTGGGAAGAGCTCCTACCCAGAACCTCCAGCCTCCACCTCCTACATTGAGACCAGAAGCCACTCTTCCTAGGCTTGGGAACTTGATCTCTCTGAGATTCCCTTTTGTATAGGTCTGTTTCAGAGGTCCTGAACTGGGAGGGACATCCCTCTTCCTGAGACATTTGGCAGTGCCTAGAGACATTTGTGATGCCTGGGACATGAAGTGCTACTGGCCACTGGTGGGCTAAATGTCCTCCAGTACACAGGACACCCCCCACAATAAAGAACTATCCAAGATGTGCATAGTGCTAAGATTAAGAAACCCTGGCTCAATCTAATAAGATCCTCTCCTAGAAACCTGGATGGAATCATTTACAAGGGAGAAATGGGTAGGAGTACTAAACAGGCAACAAATAGCTCTTTAGGGTACCTCATTTAAAACACACAACACACTATAGTCGGGCATTGTGGTGGGCGCCTGTAATCCCAGCTACTTGGGAGGCTGAGGCAAGAGAATCACTTGAGCCCAAGATTTTGAGGTTGCTGTGAGCTGCACACCACAACACTCTACTGAGGGCAACACAGTGAGACTCTGTTTCAATAAAATTAAATTAAATTAAAAAAAAAAAAAAAAAAAAAAAACACAACATACTGGTGTTCTATACTTATACTTAGAACCTCATTATCAGTGAGAAACTGGGACCAAGATAACATTTCTGGCCAACAGGAAACCACCGTAATCCTTTCTGCCATTCTTTGCTCTGACTACGCAGTCACTGCAAATGGGTACAGAGCAGAGGTTCTTGGGTTTTATATGCTAGGATGACATAAAATACAGTGGGGCATGTGACACTCATCTTCAGAGCCACTAGTGACAGAGAAATAAAGAATAGGATTCATAAAAATGTTATATTTCTATTTCCTGAACTCTCCCCTTCATCAAGGCTATGGCAGAAGAAACAGGTAAAGGTCATCAGGCTATTACATCAGGACCTGAGGGCTGAGGATTTGTTTATGGTCTGTCAAAGGTAAGTGAAGAAATCGTGGTCCAAACGGCTTGAGCAACCCAACTTGAATTTGCGGCAGGACACATTGGGTGAACTTTCAGTAACTGGCTGGCAGAGTAACCTGCTTGCTCAGGGTGACGCAGGTGCAGGAGACACTCTCAGCTCCGACTCAGGCTCTGTAACTGACCTGTTTATTAGCCCCTGCAGTGGGAGTAAAGATGACCAGGCCTGAGAGCAGAGTTAGGAGAGGGTCTCAGTGAACCGTCCTCAGCTCCTCCATCTCCACTTGCCCAGAGATCACCCCGACTTACCCCCCCCCCTGCTTCTTGACTTTGGCAACATCACTATAAATTCCAGTTTCCCCACCTAGAAAACAAGGATGGCAAGACTTGACATAATCGAGGCTCTGTAGACTGTAAGAGGCAGAAAGTAATCCAAACCAACTTGGCCAGAAAAGGAACACGTTACACAAGTAATGAGAAAATCCAGGGTTGTTCTTGCCACATCAGGCCTGGTGTTTGGATCTAGAGTTCAGACGGGTGTGCTGGGGCTAGGGCTCTCTCATGCATGCTTGGCTTTCCTTCGCCCTGACTTCAGTCTCAGGAAGCTTCTCCTGAGCAGATGGAGAAGTGACCCCCAGCAGCTGCAGCCTGAACGCAGTAGATGCTTCTACCTTCAAGCCAAGAGGAAAAGAGAGCTCCTCTTTTCCCATACCTCCAAGAGATGGCCCAGAATTGACCCAATCTCACTGGCTCTGATTGGCTGGGCTTGGGGCAAACATCCTTCGCTGGATGGAAACATTATGGTCAAGAGAATAAATGGTATTGAATGGCCAAGCCTGTGTCACATGAAAAACAGGGAGGGAGGTGAGGGGGCAGAAAGGGATTTCCCAAGGAAATGAGGGACTAGCAGCTAAGCCTGCAAAAATGACAGATGATGACTACTCACCACAGGTAGTTATTTAGAAAATATACAATATGGATATGATGCAATAAGGCTGGAAAACCCAAACACACCAAATACGTAAATGAAAAATACAGTTATTTTCATGTTGTCAACTAAAAAAGAACACAACGTTTTTCTTGAAAGTCTATGAGACTTTCTTCATTTGACTCAAAATGCTATTTTCACTTGGAATTAAAAATTAAATTTAGGGCCAGGCACAGTGGTTCACACTTGTAATTTTAACACTTTGGGAGGCTGAGGCAGGAGGATCACTGAAGGCCAAGAGTTCAAGACCAGCCTGAATAAGAACAAGATCCTGTCTCTACAAAGAAAAATAGAAAAGTTAGCCCAGCATGGTGGTGTGCTCTTGTAGTCCCAGCTACTCAGGAGGCTGAGGCAGGGGGATCACTGGAGCCCAGGAATTTGAGGTTGCAGTGAGCTATGATGACACCACTCTACTCTAGCCTGGGCAATAGAGCAAGACCCTGTTTAAAAAATAGCAATAATAAATTTTAAATTGCAGCCTAAAATGTATCTCTTTATCTAAACTGGGGGAGGGAAATAGGGGGAGAAAGGAAACAGCTGTGAAACCCTCCTCTGAGTCCTGGAATACAACATAATTAGCTGAAGAGAGAGTGTCTCAAGGTGAGCCCTCCCTATGACCTTGTTATGAAAGTGATTTCATCTTCTGCATCCTTTTGATGGTGGCCACATGATATAGTGACTGCAGAAGTAAAAGATTTCCTAGTTAATACGTAAAAAGGTGAATTCACAGAATGGGGGAATAACCTGATGTTCATCAAGCATATACTCAATGACATGTTTATAGACACCCTTTCTTGTGAGACCAAAGCAAAGCTGCCAGCAGATTCACTTGTCCCTATTTAACCAGTGAGTGAGAGAGACCTGAATCACAAGGCTAGGTTATAGCAGAGGGTGATTTGAACCAGACTGGACTAAGCTCAATGCCCAAGTCCTTTCCCCAGTAACACCATGATTTGCACATAACAAGCCCTTGATGAATGTCTGTTGTTGGATGCCTTCCCACTTACAGGGTGTTTTGTGCAAGATACTGGAGCTCATGAGATTAAGGAAAGCTAACAAACTAATTAATTGGAAGACTGAAACCAGACCGTGTGTAAGTGTTGGCGTAAAGCCAATGCAACTATTTGGAGGGGGGGATGGGAACAGCTCTTTCTTACAGAGTGACTGCTTGGTGCCAGAAATTTTGCACATTTATCCCCACCCCTCATAAATGTTCTGCAAGGTAGGGATTGCTCACCCCCCCCCCCCACCATCTTGTAAAGAACCTGCATCTTAGAGAGTCATAGCCTGAGGTTCCACAACTAGCAAACTGCAGAGCTGGGATTCAAACTGGGGTCAGCTGAG
Source organism: Loris lydekkerianus (assembly GCA_963574355.1). Lineage (NCBI taxonomy): Eukaryota > Metazoa > Chordata > Mammalia > Primates > Lorisidae > Loris > Loris lydekkerianus. The sequence goes on along the minus strand of CAUYPK010158434.1, from coordinate 9,609 downwards.
TTTAAAGCACACGCTCTTGCACTCTGCCGTGCTGCCCCATGGTTGGTTGTAAGAACAATCTCTATTTTACATTTTTCATGTGAGAGGGAAGGGCTGCAAGAAGTGCTTCCAAAAAATGATGGAGAATGTTAGTCCGTGAAGCCCAGGGCAGTTGTTTGCATTTCACAGGTAGGCCCATGATCAGCGGGCCTAGCCAGTAAGGCCAGCCTTCAGCACACACCCACTGGGAGCACAGCCTGTACACATCCTCATGGATGATTAGAACTTTTCAGCTGCTGGGGGCCAAAGCAAGGTTATCCTCTATCTCATCCTGCAATGAAGAAAAAGCACGTGAACTAGAGTCCTGCTACTGACTTGCTATATCTCATGTGTATGTCATTGTTCTGAGCATCTGCCAAAAAAAAAAAAAAAAAAAATGAGCTGATAAAAATCTACTTGCAGCCCAGAAAAGTCACCTGGCAATTTCTTACCGTGAGTAATAAACTCATATAAGTATATTAATACTTTGTAAAAACCATGAGCACCATAAAGACATGAATCAATTGTAGAACCTGTATCTAATCTATATTCCTTTCTTAGGGCTGCTGACCTACAGCAATCCAAATCCATGCTCCAAAATCAGGTGCCAACAGCATGGGTTCCTCCTGGAGGCTGAGAGAAACCAACCAGGCCTTTCTCCACCTTCTTTCTGATGGCCGCCAGCAGTTCTTGGCTTGCAGAAGCAACGCTCTAGGTTCTGCCTTCCCTGTGTGCTCTGTGTCCCTTTCTGTCTCTCATGGAAACTTTCACTGGGTTTAGAACCAGCCTACTCCTGTATGATCTCATACCCATCCTTGCCTACATTATGTTGCAAAGATTCTAAGTACGGTCACATTCTGAGGTTCTAAGTGGATGTGACCTTGGGGCAAGACACATTTGACCCCACTCCATACCCTAATCTCTTCTTTTGCAGTTGAGGAAGCCGAAGACTCGAAAAGGAAAGTGACTTGCCCAAGGACATACAGTTTTACGTGATTATCACGTGCATAAAGGATAACAGAAGAGGCAGGTGTGGTTCTTCAGAGGCCGTGCCTCAGAGGACAAACCTTCATAAATCAAGAGAAATAAGCCTGTCCTGCACAAAGTCCAGAGGGCACCTGCCCAAAACGTGTCCTAAAAATCCACCTCATACTACGCCCTCCTGAGGAACAGAGGCAGGTAGATGCTTAACTCCACAAAATAGATGACTGAAGCCAGAGAAGGAAGTCAGAGTGTCATCAGTGCATTGCCAGCCATCTCTTTAACCAGACATACAGTTTGAGAGAAGCTTCCCACCTCTGCCATCCTCCCCCTTCGATTTCCTCCACTTATGGTCTAAAAACCCTCTGGCAATGTCAATCAGAGGAAGGCCCCCATCTGGCCTGCAGTTTCTGATGTGTGTCTCCAAAACAACTCCTGTTCCACCAGCCAGGTATAGCCACTAGGAATTTAAGGGGCAACTTGATCCTTAACTGTTTCTCCATGTTTTTCTGCATGATTATAAATATAGCTTTGTAAAAATCCAGCCACACCACAGTCTCAGTGGTGCATTGGTTTAAAACTCAACTTTCCTTCATCAGCATAGAGCATCTGTTTCTAGTCAAGGGCCCAAGTAAGCCTGTCATCCACGCGGCCTGCCGCAGAAGGCCCCATAGTGGTACTTACATCCTCACGGCCTGAGATAATTGGCCCCAAACCAAATTCAGCTGCCAGGGTATGAGCAGAAACTTCTGTGTTTCTTTTTTTTCCTAAGCCATTTCATTCCGACCCCCATACCCTCTATCTTGTTACTTTTCTTTCAGAGACAGTCTCCCTCTGTTGCCCAGGCTAGAGTACCATGGCATCAGCCTAGCTCACAGCACCCTCAAACTCCTGGATTCAAGCAATCCTTCTGCACCAGCCTCCCAAGTAGCTGGGACTACTTGGAAGGGACCACAGATGTCCACCACAATGCCCAGCTTTCCTTTTTTTAGTAAAGACTGAGTTTCAGGGTCTCACTCTTGCTCAGACTGGTCTCCAACTCCTAAGCTCAAGCAATCCTCCTGCCTCAGCCTCCCAGAATGCTAGGATTGGCTGGGTGCAGTAGCTCACACCTGTTAATCCTCGCACTCTGGGAGGCCGAGGCGGGTGGATTGCTTGAGCTCAGGAGTTCAAGAACAGCTTGAGCAAGAGCAAGCAAGACCCCTCTCTCTAAAATATCCGGGCATTGTGACTAGAGCCTGTAGTCCCAGCTACTCAGGAGCCTAAGGCAAGAGGATCACTTGAGCCCAGGAGTTTGAGGTTGCTATGAACTATGATGCCATAGCACTCTACCAAGGGTGACAAAGTGAGACTCTGTGTCAAAAAAAAAAAAAAGAGATAGGATTACAGTTGTCAGCCACCACCACCACCATCCTATTTCTTTCTGTGGCCTAATTCTTTGAAAATGGAGTCTGAAAATTCCTGGCGGATAGTTGGGTGGGCCCCCAAAGCTTCTGAGAGAAGAGATAGGACTGAAGGGTACAAGAGGGGTGAAGGAAGTAGCCAGGCACAAAGGCCACGTCGGTAGGATCCCATCTGTATGACACGTACAGGAGAAGTAAATCCATACAGACAGAAAGCAGATTGGTGGTTGCCAGGGCAGGGGGAGGAATGGGAGTGACTGCTTCGTGGGGACAGAGTCTCCTTTGAGGGTGATGAAATGTTTTGGAACTAGATAGAGGTTAATAGTTGCACAACACTGTGAATTGTGCCAAGTGGCACTGAATGGTATGCTGTTAAAAAAAAAAAAAAAGGTTAATATTATGTTATGTGAACTTCACCTCAATTAAAAAGAAAAGAGGAAAGGAAAAGGGGGAGGGAGGAGGGGGGGAGGGAGGAGGGAAGGAGGGGGTGAAGTGGGAAGAGGAAGGAAACCCTGCAGCTCAAGTGGGACTTTCACCAGAGCTAGCTGAGACACAGCACAAGGCCTGCTCTGAATTAACCTTTCCCTTCCCAAACCAGCGCTTCAGGCTGAGTGCCAGGAGCTGTTTCCTGTTTCCCTGGGACCCTCAGCCAGGGATTGTGCCCTGAGCCAGCTGGGTGGCCCCTAAACCTAAAATAGTTCTGCCTCTTCAATCTATCTGCTCAATCCTGAACTGTTTTTCTCTGTTAATGTTTTTAAAGGAGAGGCCCTGCCTATTTCAAAATGAAGTGTAATGAACACAGTGGGAGAAAACATACTTTTTTTAAATTTAGGATTCTCAGAAGTGGTAAAAACACACATTTCTAAATTGAACATAATTCCTGTTTGGAGCCCCCAGCCCCCAAAAACAGAATAGTCTTCACTTCAGTGTCTGTGGTTTCCCATCTCCAGGGTCACCTCTCAATTCCAGTTGTCTCAGATCATTTGACAATGTTTGCTCCTCACTGTTGTCACGCATTCTTTCATGCCAGCCGCTGAGATGGCCTGATCCTCACCTGGGCATCTCGACCGCCTTTGCCTGTCTCTCCAGCAAGTCTTCTCCAGGTCTTGGGGGGCACTCTGCCACTGCGCTGCACCTCCTGGGAGGCTGGAAACATCCAGGGGCCCCTATGCCATGCTGAGCCCATAAGAAAGGAGGTGGAGCTAAGGCTGCTTCCCAACCTGCTTGCTACTCTCAGACACACAGGGAGATCATCCTACAGCTCCCAGCGTAGCCAGGGCAACAGGAGCTCCCAAGACTGACTCAGACACAGGATGTAGCAGCCATTTCTACTCTACTTCCGTTGTGCCATGTTGCGGCCCAGGAAGAGATCTGGGCAGCTACCCCTTTTCCGGGGTCCACCTGCAAAGTGGGCACAATGTCCTCTAATCTCGGATTCCCCAACCATATGTGCAGTCTCTGAAGTAGGGTTCAAATGCACATTTGACTTTAAAGCGCAGGTACTTCTTCTTACACAACATTACCTTGTTGGATTTAATTAGCATCTTAGAAAGACATAAATCTTTTAGCTGCAGTGTGGTGAGGAGACTTTCAGATAGGAAAACTGAGACACTCTTACACAGCAGAGCCTCAAGACCAGTGATTTTCAACCGGGGTGCCATGAGAGGCTATGAAGTATGCCGCAAAAATTTTTAAAGATCATAAATTACTTACAAAAGAAATTCAAAGCAAAGTATATTTTTTTACTTTTTAAAATTAACATAATTTAAGTGTGCCACGGAAATTTAACCATAGATTCAAGTATACCATGAGATTAAAAAGGGTTAAAAAACACTGCCCTAGAGCATTGTCAATGGATGGCAGAAATGGAAACTGTCATGCAGAATTTTGTCAAAGAGCCCCATTCTTCTCTGCACCCACCGTCCCACATTCTCTCCGCGTCAAGGCTCCCTGGTCCCTTTGGGAAACCCCTGGGAAATAGTTTACTTAGAAAAGTCAAAAAGACACGGGAGTTTATATTAAGACAATGAATAGCTTAAAAATTCCAGGCAACAGACAAACCTTGTTGTATGTTTCCATGTGTCAGATTCCATTCATGTGAAATGTCCACAGTAGGTAAGTCCATTGAGACAGAAAGTACCTTAGTGGTTGCCAGGGACAGGAGGAAGGAGGAACGGGGTAGTGACTGTTTATGGGTGTAGCAATTCTTAGGGGGATGATACAAATGTTCTGGAATTAGGTAGTGGTGATGGTTGAACTATGTCATGAATGTCCTGGAAGTCACTGCATTTACAGTATATAATTGTTAAAATGCTAAATTATGTGAATTTTACCTCCTTAAAAAAAAAAAAAAAAAAAAAAAAAACAGATGTGATTGACTTTGGTCATTAAGACCGTTCAATCTCTGGTTGGAGAGCTCAAGGAAGGAATCCACATTGGAGCAGGGTTTGGAGGGAGGGAATCAGCTACTAGCCTTTGCCCTTGAATATGCAGTTCAGGACAGCTTCTGGTTTAACTCCATCATCTTATCACTTTTCTTCTAAAATCATTGATGTATCTAGTTCAGACCTTCCAGTCCTTAATAAGCCTTAACTGGAACAGAAGGAAATTCTGAGATTTGGGATTTTGCTTATCTCCAAATAACTGGGATTGTCTGGAGTTTGAGACACAGACTTCCACTTCCAATAGAAGCCTCCCACCTGGTCTGTGAATAAGAGTCCTTGAGCCCTCTCCTTCAAGCCCCCGGGAAAGAACATATCATTCTCTAACAACAGTAGCCTCCCACGGAAGTATTAACTGGGCCCAACCCTATTTAGCTTCTGAGATGAGATGGAGTGTATTCAGTGTGGTATGGCCATAGACAATTCCCTAGTAACAGTACTGAAGGCTGGTACAGGTGTTTCATTTAATCCTTATAAAAATATAAAAATAGTGTTGTTATCCCCATTTGCCAATATGGGGATACAGGGTCCCAATCAGTTAAGCGTCACTCTTAAGATTGCAGATTGTAGGTAGCAGAGTTGAGATTCAAAGTCAAGATTACCTCCAAAGCCTAAGTCCTTAACCGTTATATCATTCTGCCTCTTTTCTATCAGTCCCTTCATCATTGCCACTTTGACTTCTTAGCTCTCCCACACTCACTGGTGTTGAGATTACATGGTGAAAAGTGAGGGAGATGTTCTGCTTCTGGCAACAGCAGAATAGCTTATATCAAACTAGCCCTCCCACATGTAACAATTATATAATCTGGACAAAAGAGTTAAAAAACCTACTTAAAGCATTTGACAGCAACCAAAACCAGGTGAAAATGAGGGGATTCAACCCTCGGTAGAAAGCCTTGTTAACTGGTTTGTCTCTTAAAGGCACAGGGGGCAGAGTGATTGGAAATTTAGGGGGAAACTCTTTAAATGAGGGAGCCATAGAGGTGCCCTAAAATCTGTGTACCAATCCTCCTCACATCCTTGCCTGGCTACAAAATGGTGGAGAGGTCCTCAAACTTTTTAAACAGGGGGCCAGTTCACTGTCCCACAGACTGTTGGAGGGTCGGACTATAGTTTAAAAAAAAAAAAAAAAAAAAAAACTATGAAGAAATTCATTGGAGAATAAAAAAAAAAAAGCACTAAATCAAAAAAAAAAAAAAAAAAGAAAAAAAAATAAAAGAAATTCCTATGCACACTGCACATATCTTATTTTGAAGTAAAAAAAACAAAACGGGAACAAATACAATCACATAGCCTCATGTGGCCCGTGGGCCACTGTTTGAGGACCCCTGGACTCTACACCCTGAGAATAAAGGACAAAACTGAAAGAGACCTTCTCCAATAAAAGTGAAAAGGAAGCCTCCACAGGACAAAGGTGACCTGTCAATGATTTAGCCATCTGCGGGGGCAAAACTTGATACTTGTCATATAAAGACAATAGAATCCAGAGACTCTATAGAGAATGTTATGTATGACACACATATAATAAAAAATTACTTGGCATACAAAGACCCAGGAAAATATGACAAGAGAATGTTAAGTAGAGGCAGACCCAAAGCTGAGTCAAATATTGGAATTGGCAGACAAGGATCTTGGAATTACTATGACATGGTTTGCACACTTAGTGACAGGGAAACACTCTGAGAAATGCATTACCTGCCATATGGTACAGGCTGCTCCTAGGCTGCAAACCTGCCCAGCATGCTACTATTCCGAGTACTGTAGGCATGCTAACAACAATGGTGAGTATTTATGTAGCTAAACATATTTAAATACAGAAAAGGTTTGGTAAAAATATGGTCTGAATTTAAAGGGTGCACATGTATAGGGCACTTACCGTGAAAGGAGCTTGCAGGACTGGAAGTCGCTCTGGGTGAGTCAGTAAATGACTGTCGAGCAAGGGGGAAACCCTGGGACATTGTTGTACACTCCTGTGGACTTTATAAACACTGTAATCTACACTAAATTAATTTTTAAAATATTTTTCTTTCTTCAATAACAAATTAACCTTAGCCTACTATAACTTTTTTACTTCATAAACTTTTTAGCTTTTATAACTGTTTGACTCTTTTGGAATAACATGTAGTTTAAAAGACACTTTGTTCAGCTGCACAAAAATATTTTCTTTCTCCATAATCCTTATAGTCTATAAGCCTTTTTATTTTAAAAAGAACTTTTACTTTTTAATTTTTTTGGTAAAAACTAAGACATGGGCAGGGCACGATGGCTTACTTGGGGGATTTCCTGAGCTCACAGGTTCAGGACCAGCCTGAGCCAGACCAAGACCCTGTCTCTAAAAGTAGCTGGGCATTGTGGTGGGTGCCTATAGTCCCAGCCACTTGGGAGGCCGAGGCAAGAGAATTGCTTGAGCCCAAGGAATTAGAGGTTGCTGTGAGCCATAGCACTCTACTGAGGGCAACAAAGAGAGACTCTGTCTCAAAAAAACACACACACACACACACACACACACACACACATTGTTGACATTTGTAAACTTCTCATCATTGGCAAGTCTATTGAGGTCATGGATGAACCTCTTTTTTGTTTGTTTTTGTTTTTGTTTTTGTTTTTTAATTGTCAAAAAATTGACAAAATTGACAACAAAAAAAACAACAACAACAAAAAAAAAAACTAAGACATGAACACTCACACAGGGTCAGGATCATCAATGGCACAGTCTTCTACCCCCACATCCTGTCCCACTGGAAGTTCTTCAGGGACAATAGCAGGCATGGAGCTGTCATCACCAATGCCTTCCTCTGGATACTTCCTGAAAGACCTGCTTTTCTTGAGAAGGTGTCACTCTTTGTAGAAATATGTTTGTGAGGCTGGCAGTGGTGGCTCATGCCTGTAATCCTAGCACTCTGGGAGGCTGAGGCAGATGGACTGCCTAAACTCAGGAGCTTGAGACCAGTCTGAGCAAGAGTGAGACCCCGTCTCTAAAAATAGCCAGGCATTGTGACTGGAGCCTGTTGTCCCAGCTACTTGGTAGTCTAAGGCTAAAGGATCGTTTCAGCCCAGGAGTTTGAAGTTGCTGTGAGCTATGATGCCACAGCACTCTACCAAGGGCCACAAAGTAAGACTATCTTAAAAAAAAAAAAAAAAAAAAAAAGTTTGTGGTAGTTTACTTGATTTGTTTCTTTCTTTCATTCCTGGTAAGCAGATAATATACAAAGAACATTCCTGTCTATTAATGAAAACCTTTCAGTACTGGGGTCCATGCTTTCAAACTTTTAAAGGAGCTTGTTAAGATGTACAAAAGCTTCTTCTAAACACTGCACTGTGAGTTTCCTTGGGGGTCCTTTTTCTTCTCCTGCTGTTTTCCTTTCTCTTGCCTCTTCTTCAGCTCTGTGTTCCTTTCCAGTTACAAAAGCCCCTCATTAGTCAGTGCCTAAGGAACCCCTCTAGGAGTCCTCATTACCCCCAGGGTAAAGTTGGTAAGGTGGTTGTCATACAACCACAGCCTTGTTGACATGTGTAAACTTTTCATCATTGGCAAGTCTATTGAGGTCATGGATGAACCTCTTTTTTGTTTGTTTTTGTTTTTTTTTTTTTTTAATTGTCAAATCATAGCTGTGTACATTTGTGCAATCAAGGGGTATAATGTGCTGGTTTCATATACAATCTGAAATAGTCTCATCAAACTGTTCAACGTAGCTTTCATGGCATTTTCTTAGTTATTGTATGTACACATTTGTAATCTGCATTTAGTAGGTTTCACCTGTACCCATTCTAAGATGCACCGAAGTTGTGGTCCCACCCATTGCCCTCCCTCCACCCTGACTTCCCCCCTCCCTTCCCCTCCCTTGGCCTTTCCCCATATTATTGTGCTATAATTGGGTTATAGCCTTCATATGAAAGCTATAAATTAACTTCCTGGTAGAGCTGAGTACATAGGATACTTTTTCTTCCATTCTTGAGATACTTTGCTAAGAAGAATATGTTATGAAAATTTGGTGATTTCCTTCTTAATCTCATCTATAACCCACCTATCCTTCAGCATAAGGTTATTTAGCTTCCATGTTTTTGTATGGGTATGCAGGTTCCTGTTGTTATTGAGTTCAACTTTTATTCCATGATGGTCTGAGAAGATACAAGAAATAATTTCTACTTTTTTAAATTTGCTGAGGTTAGATTTGTGGCCTAGGATGTGGTCGATTTTGGAGTATGTTCTGCAGGCTGATGAGAAGAATGTGTATTCAGTTTTGCTGGGATGAAATGTTCTGTAGATATTTGTTAAGTCCAGATGTTGAATAGTTAAGTTTAAATCTAAGATTTCTTTGCTTAGCTTCTTTTTGGAGGATCTATCCAGCACTCTAAAGGGGTGTGAAAATCTCCAACTATTATGGAACTGGAGGAAATCAAGTTGCTCATGTCTGTTAGAGTTTCTCTTATAAATTGAGGTGCGTTCTGGTTGGGTGCATAAATATTAATAATTGAAATCTCATCATATTGAGTATTACCTTTAACAAATATGAAGAGTCCATCCTTATCCTTCCTTATTTAGGTTGGTTTAAACTCTATTGCATCTGCAAATAGGATTGCAATGCTTGCTTTTTTCTGCTTTCCATTTGCCTGGAGTACATATGACCATCCCTTCACCTTGAGTCTGTATTTGTCTTTTAATGTAAGATGCAATTCTTGGATGCAGCAGATATCTGGCTTGAGTTTTGTATCCAGTCAGCCAACCTGTGCCTCTTTAGAGGACAATTTAAACCATTCACATT
>CAUYPK010158433.1:0-11684 GCA_963574355.1 Loris lydekkerianus | reverse complement strand
GTACATGTGAATTTACTAAATGTAGAATACAAATGTCTTAACACAATAACTAAGAAAGTGCCATGAAGGCTACATTAACCTGTGTGATGAAAATATTTCAAATTGTATATAAAACCAGCACATTATACCCCATGATTGCATAAATGTACACAGCTATGTACACAACAACAACAACAATAAGAAGAAGAAGGAGGAGGAGGAGAAGCTGGTGCCACACTTCTTATACAATCTGTAGAAGTGTGAGCAAATAGATGGAATGGATTAATAAATGAAATTTTCTAAATTAAAAGAAAAAGAAAAGAAAAGAAAATGTCATGAAAACCCTCCAGGCTGAAATTCAAACTCATTTTTGGATAACTTGCTTATCAAAAATTTCCTAAAAATCATTTGATTATTTTTTCACAATGGAAAACATGGGCAACGTTGACATAGGCATCTCTTTATAGACAGATGGAAGGACACAGGAAAAGAGAGACGTGGGGAAGGGAGGGATTTAAGGTGTGGAAAACAATGTAACTAATATTATCATTATTGTGATCTTCGGTCATAAATATTGTGCCTCTTAATGATCTTATGTTTTTTGTTTTAGTTTCCACATGCTTTCTTAAGTGTTCAATAGTTTATGCCTATCTCATAAACTATTGTTTTAAAATTTCAGATTTGAGCTCTGTGTGCGCTTTTCATGTTTGTCTAACACTTTCTTTTTTTTTTTTTTTTTTTTTTCTTTTTTTTTTATTTTATTTATTTTTTATTTTATTTTATTTTATTTTATTATTTTTTTTTTTTCATTGTGGAGAAGGGGCAGGGAAAGAAGGCGGGGGAAGAGGTGAGTGACAGGGTCGGGCTAGTGGCATGGTACCACATAGGCTGTATCTAGGTAGAGGCAGTTTCAGGCCGGGCCTTGCTGAGTCGTTGCTACGCGGAAGTAGCTCGATGGATCTGCTTCTAGTCAGGCTCGGGAAGTTGCACTAGGCCTCAGGCACACTCACAAACTTTCTTACTATTCCTCAGTAACCATGATTCAATCTTCAAGCATTCACAAACCTCCCTTATCCATGATCCTTCTACCTTTTAGGGCATTCCAAGGAAAAAGGGAGTTTGGCACAGATTTCCTTTACTTTTAGGACCTAACATTGCCTTTCTCAGTTTTCCAACCCTTTCTGGAATCAGACCATTTTTCCAAACTTTTGGTTCTCTCTCTTCTCAACATCATTCCAGCTCTTTATACAGGAGGAAAAGAATCCATATCTACAGCTACATCCATATCCATGCCTATCCATCTGTCTATTTATCCATCCATACATCCATCCATCCATCCATACATACATACATACATACATACACACAAACATAATTTGTGCTTTCATGACAGCCCCATAGAAAAATATACATTTGTTCAGTAATTTCAGAAGAAAAGTCAACAAGTGGAAAGTGGTTAACAAGGATTTTTGGAATATCTAACTAAGTAGCTTAGGAGAAACTTCCTTCTTTCATTTGGTAACAAGCACTGTTTTTACTTAAATGAAATGTTTATTTCACTTACATTGTTTATTTATTTGAGGGTGCGTGTTGTGGGACTTGAGGTGGATGGAGAAGAGAAGTGCAAATCGTGATAAGGTACTTGTAGTCTCATAAGTAGCTCCGTCTATCCCTCGGTTCTCCCACCACTACTTCAGCTATCATATAACTTAAGAAATCTGGTGAGGTAAAATATCTGAAGGCATAGAGCTGCCAGAGAGTTGGTCTTAAAGAGTTTGATAATTTTCATAGAGAGGAAATTTAAAGAATTTCATCTTCATCTCCATCTACTTTTCCCAGATATTCAACAAACATATATTTGTAGAACCTTTTTTTTTTTTTTTTTTTTTTTTTTTATGGATGAAGCACTCATTTCAAATGTGAAAAATTTTAGTCTAGATTCTAATGGAACTTGCCTCCTTGTGGGATTGTAAATTTAATAATTTGTTAAACAATTGAATTATCACGATAATTTCAGATAATATCAACAGACATAACAATAAATAAATTAGAAAGATGGGACAATAACATAGAGGTTACTTGATTAGGATTAGAGCAAAAGACTTTCTAAAGAAATTCATAATTAATAAACTCTGAATAACCAGAGCTATCTATCCAGACAAAAGTCTGGGAAAAAAACATTTCAAATAGATGGAACTCAAGTGCAATATTCCTAATGTGGGAACAGGTTTGTTCTGCCCAAGATTAGGCTTTCTTTCTGAATAGATACAGCTATTCTGAATAGATATTCATGCAGACAAGGTATGTATACACATATGTTTACTTTTCAGTTATTTTCCATCCAGTGTATCACATTTTCAAATTAATATATCTACATTCATGTATCTTTAGACAAAGTGATTTATAAATACAATAATTCAGCCCTGCCTACCCAGAGGGTCAAGTATGAAGCCAATAATATTAATATATTCTCTTGTATTGTCAATCTTTAATTTTACTTGTTTTGTTTCATATTTAATAAATGTAAACACCTGTGGTATATAAGCTGATGTAGTGTCATTGAAATATGAAATAAAGATTTTACTGATAAACCAAGGAGAGTGCTGAATAAGCTCTTGTAGGAATAGAAAGGAATATTTCAGAAATATATAGTTTTTAAGAGTAAATGTTAATTGCTTTCTTTGTGACTCATGTCTTGATAACTTCCTTTGGGAATAACTATCTAAAACATGTGAGCATGTATCCATGCTCAGACACAGTTATCTATAACTTGAACTATTTTGGTATCAAAATAGATTTGGTAAAAAGAAATTTGAAAAAATTATTGAATGGTCAGTCTCAGTGTCGGTCAGTGTGCAGGCTGTGAATAAAAACATGAATAGAGATGGTTTCTGATCTATATTAGTTGATGGATCTGTAATAGATGTTAAAAAATCATAAAACTTGAAACAACTAGAAGTAGAAGGGAATTAGCATTGATGTCCTGTGAAAGTATATTGATGCAACTCTTTTACCTACATTATAATCCTATAATATTATCCCTGAGGAGTGCTTTGTAGGGAAGCTTCTGAGAGTTTGTCTTTTTCTTTATGATTAAAAATAACACAGTTTAACACATATGTAATTGGGTAAAAGAGTAGACTAAATCCAGAGGTAATCATACCAGAATGGATTTAATGGCCTCCAATAAGTGCTTTTGATCACGCTGTGAAACTCCCTGTTTGCACCTGGGGCAGACACCAGGTCTAGGCTCTGTAAAAACAGTCTTACCGTGACAATTAAGCTTCACTGTGACCTCTAAATATGTTCATCCCAATCAAATGTAAACAATTCAATACTGAACACAGCTTTCCCATTCTCTACACTCAAGTCTAACTCACCAGCTAGGCCACACAGAAGGGAAGTGTGGTCTGTTACCTTGCGGACATTGCTCTTTATTTCCCCCTACTAAACCCTCATACATTATCTTTTAGGTCTTCCAAAGTCAAATCAGGAGAAGGGACCATGTGTGGAATGGTACACGAAGAAAAAAGAGGTACTTAGTTGGTGCTGATTTTTTTTTTCTCTCTCTTTTAGCTCTCAGGGCCCTCTGAGTGCTAAAAGAGAGATGGGCTTGAAACACAGATGGGCTTTGTGGTGACCTAATTGAACTGCTATAAAGCACAGCTCTCTAGCTGGCATCCCAGCTCCTGTCCCCATTGGTTCATCCCAGCACTTCTCACTGCCAGTGCCCCCCTTCCGTGGCAGGAAACCCTCTTAGACTGGTGGTAGCTGCTTGAACTGATCACATTTGTGCTATCCGCTTGCCACATACAGAACTAGTATATTTTTTTCTGTATCACACCTAGAAAGTGGACTGACTCTTGCTTCCCTCTCTGTGGTCAGACTCCTGCCTTGAGAAGACTCCAAGACAGAAGCTCCCCAATCCTAAAGGATACAATTTAAAGTTCTCAAGACCTTTTTATACTCCTCCACTCAGGTGGCGGCATGGGTGGGCCTCTTAAAAATTTTAGCTCAGCGAGCACCAGAAGAGCTAGCTATGCCTATTTCCCCTTCTTATGCCATCCTTAATTTCTAAAAATAGTATTTTTTTTTTTTTGAGAAAACAATCACTTAAAGAAATGGCATCATTTGTCTTTCCCCCAGATATTAGATAAAGTGGAAAATATTCTAGAATGTCTCACTCTCTGCCAACTTTCCTGTCCCACAAAATTAGGACTTTTGCTTTTGTAGACTGGACAGAATGGTGGGGATAACAACAGAAAGACCAATTTGACTACATCTTAGCAAACTCAAGAGAGGAATGTCTGACAGTTTTTTGGCTCTTTTGGTTACAATATGGAAATACTTACTGCTTGTTATACACAGTAGTAGGCTTTAGCAAACATTCTAAGATACAGGAAAAGAAAGGTCCTACTCAATATAGTATGACACATGGTCTTTGAAAATTTCAGGGAAACACAAAGAAGAAAATTAAAATCACCTGCAATTTTTCCTCTGCTGGTTTTTGAGTCAATGTGTATTTATCCTTTCTTGCTACACATAAATGTATGTAAATAAATTGTTCAGAATAATATTTTATATCCTTTAAATCCTTGCTTACCTACTTAATTATATTTAACTATAATGTATAATTCTCACAAAACAATTTTTAGTGGTGCATATTTCTGTGCTATTTTATAAATTCTGCAAAAAGCAAGGGTAAAGTCAATATATGTAATGTTTGATGAACATCTTTTCTCATAATTCACTCAACAAACGTATTTGGAATGCCACCATACTTGTATGCCTGAAATGCATCAGGAACAAGACATTATGCAGGGCTGAGGCTCCACGGTCAAGCAGAGGACAGCGACAGGCCTGCCAATGCTCGCTGGCAACACGATATTGGTGTGTTTAAGTGGACACTGTACTTGACTTCTACGGTGACCCAGCGTCTGCTCCCTTGTCTGACCTCGTTTCCACAGAGGCCTCCATCAAGGCTGGTACTCCACAAGGCTAGAACTTGAAGGGGATGTGGGTGGTCTCAGTGGGGCACAGGAAGGCTGCCATTCCATGCAGGAGGAAGCCTCGGGGACATCAACCTCTACAGCCACCATGTGCTGTGCGCTGAATGGCATAAGGTGCATGCTGTGCGGTGACAGGGAAGCTGGGTGCGCTGGTGCTTCTCTCGGCCTTGGTGCTCTCCGGGCAGGTCCCATAGGTGCTGTGGGGAGATGCTCTGCTGAGCTAATATGCTCATCCTGCACCAGCCAGTTTTTAGAAGACAGTTGATAGCTTTTTTAAAAAAAAACGTAATTTGTATTTTTATTAAAATTATTATATTAATTTATTTTATTTTATCTCCCAAAGAAAACATTAAAAAGATAAAAAGAAAGCTCAAATGGTATTTTGTAGACGTCTGAAATAAAGAAAAAAATTGCCACTTCAGAAAGCTGTAGTTTTATAGATCTGCATGATTGCTTTTCTTTATATAGTGTATTAAAGTTTTTTTCTAATTTTGCATTGGTTTGAACTTCCTGTCAGACTTATACAACTGCTCTATCCAGTGAACTACACTGAACGCGTTACTGTTTGCAAAGGTTTATCCTTAAGCATTTTTTTCTTACTGTCTTTCCATTGTCATTTCTGTACATCCTGAATACAACAGATCGTGGCTTCCAGTGGCAACTCTGGTACAGCATTGCCAAGGCTTCCTGTAATTGGTGTCTGCCACGCCTGCTCCTGAACATGATGTGAGTTGTTCCAGGGACCAAGATCCTAGAGTTTGTGTGTGGCAGGGGAGGAGTTGGGGTGTACGTCTGTGTTGATGTGGAAAGGATAATGACACAATTTTAGCAATAATTTTCAAATCAGGATCAGGTTTAGTGTAGGTGATGCAGTTTTCAGAGTGTATAATGCAATGTTACACATTTATCAAGCATTTATTGTTTGAAAGATACAGTACAAGGGACTGTTAAGAAAAATGTTTTTGAGAAGTAAAAAATCTACTGGGAGAGTGATGAGTAAAAAGAAAGGTGAAAAATGAGCAGCTAAAAATACAAGGAAATGTGATAGTTGCTAACGGCCTACATTGAGTTGGATGGTCAGACACAGCCTCTGACTATAAGGAGGTTGCTTTCAAAGCTAAATCCCGAATATCAGAATTCTTTGACCAGGATGCTGAGCTGACCGCTGTATGTCATATGACAGTATTGCAGGGTTTCAGAGAAGCCAGCAATCTAATTAGGTTCGAGGCTCAGAAAGGTTCCAGATAAGACATGATAATTCCTAAGGGTGGGACATGGCTGGAAGGAACAGAAGGTAAAGAGATGGTTGAAGCTGTGGGAATAAGCTAAATAATGGCAACAATGTAGAGGGACAAAGGACTGAGGCCAGGAAACACTAAGTAGCTCCACTTGGTTGAAGCTAAGAGTAGAATTTTGTGAAATAAATTGAAAAAAGTGCTTGATATTTGGAGGAATGGAATCTGAATTTAAAGGTGCACAATTTAGCAACCTTAAAAGTACAGAAGAATAACATAATGAAAACTGTTTGTTGAATAGCTACCATGTGCCAATTACCTGCATATGTATTGTCTCTTTTTATATACATCTCAGAAAAATGAAGAAGAATATTTTTACAGTGAGTAAAGCTGATGATCAGCTATGGTAAATAATCTGCCTGAAAGTCATAAAGCTACAAAGGATTTGAACTGAGGTCAGGGAAGCATCTGGAGTTGGGGAGACCAGTTAGAAATCTGGTACAATGGTTGTGGTGTTAAGAATAAAGGGATATGAATTTGAGTAGCCCGTAAGGGCCTGGAAAAGAGAAAATGGGGTTGGAGGCATTTTGGACTTAGAAAAAGCTAGAAGATTGAGAATTCCATCTAACATGGGAAAAGAGAAGGGAAGAAACATTTTACATCATCTAATCCAATAGAAAAATGTGCCATTGTTATTTTCAATGTTGAAGTTATGTATATATCTTCTAACTATTTTAAGAATTTTAGAAGAAATATATGCTCAGTATAGGAAATTTTAAAACTTATAATAGCAAGAGAAAGGAAAACCTTTCTAAATTCTTAACACCCACTGATAATCTTTGTTAATAATTCTGTACATTCTTTATCTCCAAAAAATTTATACATAGATATTTGAAGGATTCTTCTAAAAATAACTTAACATGGTTATTATTACAGTACAGGTTGAAATTTGTAGCCTGGCTTTTACATTTTTTTTTGGATTTTTATTGTTTTCCTTATTATGGTATAAATTTCATAAACATTTTACTGCCTGCATAATATTCCATCGCCTGGGTTTATTTTATGTAATCACCTACATATTATTTCCATTTGGGTTTTTCTGACTTTTTTAAGGATATATGTATGCATTCAGGATTATATACTTAGACTTGATTCTTAGAAATGAAATTATGAAATCAAAGAATATGGTCATTAGGAAATGTGTGGTATACATTGCCCAAAGGTTTTTCAAAAGATTTTGTCAATTTTAATTCATATCAGCAATTTCTGAGTATCACATTTTTCTAAACTCTCAAAAGTATGGAGAATTACATTTGTATCAAGATATTAAAAGGGAAATTTAGGCCAACATTTGTGGAAAGAAAGATTACCTCTTAGATGCAAGGAATATTATTCTGATGTTGGGTAGAATAAAATCCCAGATGTTATACAATTTACCCATGTAACCAAAAACTACTTATACCCCTAGATCTATTAAAATACAAAATAAAATTGCATTTTAAAATTAAAAATAAAAAATAATAAATGCCAGTAAGATATGCCAGATCATTCTGTAGAATTTACAAATGTAGATTGCAAAGACCTGGTTGGATGATTCCTAAATATTTTACCCACATATAATTTTTTTTTTTAATTGCAATGGTAGATTGAAAGAGGATTGCTAAATAAATTTTGATTTGGAGAAAGAACTGCTAGTTTTCTCTGTACTGACTTCATTCTCCAAACGAGGCAGGGCTGAGGCACCTTCTTCTCCTATCAAATCTCAGAAAATAAGCTTGTCCAGTACAAATTGGAGATCCTGAGTTGAGTCCTATTCTATTGGAGTATTAAGTGAACAGGAGTCTGGCTTCTTCCTGAGAAATATCCAGGTCAGGAAATTGGCTAGATATTGAAAAGAAGTGGCTCTGCTCTCCGGCTCTCTGAGTTTGTTATGACAATTAGATAGAAGTCATGTGAGAGGGAGGAGGATGAGCTGGTTTTAGGCCAGAACATCTAGGTAGGTGTACAGACCTCATCAGAGGGAACCTGGAGGCAAAATAAGATTCTTGTTTTGTTTATTTGTTATTTAGTAGGTTTATTTTATTTTATTTTATCTTATTTCATATATTTCATTTTATTTTTGAAGCAGTCTCACTCTGTCACCCCGGGTAAGTGCCACGGTGACATTATGGCTCACAGCAACCTCAAACACTTGGGCTCAAGTAATCCACTTGTCTCAGTCTCCCAAGTAGCAGGCACTACTCACACTCACCACAACACCTAGTTAGTTTTTCTATTTTCAGTAGAGACAGGGTCTCGTGGTTGCTCAGGCTGGCCTCAAACTCCTGAGCCCAAGGGATCTCCAGCCTTGGCCTCCCAGAGTGGTAGGATTACAGGTGTGAACCACTGTGCCCAGCCAAGATAAGATTCTTAAAAAAGGGGGTCTTGGGTGGCGCCTATGGCTCAGTGAGTAGGGCGCCGACCCCATATGCCAAGGGTGGCGGGTTCAAACCCAGCCCTGGCCAAACTGCAACAACAACAATAAAAAAAATAGCCAGGTGTTGTGGCGGGCGCCTGTAGTCCCAGCTACTCAGGAAGCTGAGGCAAGAGAATCGCTTAAGCCCAGGAGCTGGAGGTTGCTGTGAGCTGTGTGATGCCACGGCACTCTACCAAAGGGCCATAAAGTGAGACTCTGTCTCTATTAAAAAAAAAAGGGGGGGGGTCTTACACTTGAAGAGATGCACTCCTGTAGGCCATGTTTTTACAAGAGAGAGGGCCCATCTCAACCCAAACCTCAAAAACATCCACAAAGCTTGCCAACAGAAATATTAAGCTTTCATCATTTTTCATCATTTGTCAACACCAGAGAGGCAGCCAAGTAGAGTATTTGTGGTAACCTCTTGCCTTTTTTCTTCCAAGCAATATCTTATGGTCCACCCTTTCATCTAAGGGAAGGGCAAGAACTCATTCCACTAAAAAAATTTACAGGAACAGTGCGGGATAAAGTAAAGAGAAAGGAGAATATTGCAACCGTGTTTTCATTTGTATGTCTTTGATTTGTGAGGTTTAAGATACCTGTCAGTTGCATAAATAGCCACATTCTCTTTTAAAGTATCAATAAACATTACTATTAAGTTTAAATGACAAGTCTTTGTATTCTCATCTAATATGACTAAAATACTATTTTTGTACACTTTCTATGTGATAGACGTGTAGTTTCTTCATGATAAACTTAATTGTTATCCTAGATATTGTATAAATAAATTACTATTTAGAAGACAATGTGGCAGTGTAAGAGTCAGGCACATAAGGTCTTGAAACATGCAACAAAATTTAACTTCAGAAGAGCATCATTCAGCCCCAACTTGGCCTCTTTTTCGTTATTGGACATTGGAAGAATAATTTAACCTCAGAGCCTTAGGTTTTAAATGCAGTAAATGAAAACTCAGAGGCATGTCATATGGTGTAAAGTAAGATGTCAAATGTAAGGCAAAACAGAGCTTTTCACCCCTTTGCTTCCCACACCTGCCCTCGTTCCACATCCCACTTCATACTCGTATTTGCAGGGAGAATGTCTTTAGTGTGGTATAGACCAGAGAAATTATCAGTTACATAACTTCAAACTTATTTAATAAGCAGTCAATACAAGCCAGAGAAAAAGTTATTGACATTGACATTCCTTCTGAAGCACCTTAATCAAATCCACTGGGGGAATCTTTCAGGTTTTAGAGAGGTGCCCAAACTTTGTAGGTTTTCAGCGAGAAAAATAAACAGTGATTTCCTAGACTCGTGCATATTTTTCCCTTCTCCGCCCACCACATGGAAAGCAATGTGGAGCTGATAATTATTTCTTCAGCAGTGCAAATTACCTTTGTCTTTTATTCCCACACTATCTTAAACACAGGGTTCTCTTTCATGTTATAGCCAGAAGGGTTAGCTTGTTAAAAACTTGTCCCACCATTCTCCAAAGTGTCATTCAGGGATCCATTCATGTGACTCTCATTAATGACAAAGACCTGTGTCTAAAGGAATATGCAAAAACCCCAGAGAGTGTAAAGATTCAAAGTGTTATTGAGGCCAAGCCATCTTATCTATAGGTGAGCCTTCCGGGTCATGGTGGATTCACCCCAGTGCAACAAAGTGCAGAATTTTCCATATGCCTGGGCCTCCTTAGCAATCACTAAATGCAAAGCTTTAGATCATCTCCCCCATACTGAATACAAATTATCCAATAAAACAAATAAAAGCTCCCCAAAGCTATAATGAATCATATAAATTGCTTAATCCCATTCAAAAAAAACAAACAAACAAACAAAAAAAACAAGTATTATGCCAAATAGCAAGGTTAAACATCTGCATTTAGAATAATTAAAAGCAATTGCTTAAAATCAAATTACAAATAAATTTCTTTTCACATTTCTATTAAAACTATTTCACAAAATTAAAAGTTCACCTTAGAAAGCCCAATACATGTACACTATCTTTATATCACTTTCATATGTGTATAGCTCTTATTAACACAGGTTTATATGGGTGAAGCGTCTAAAGAAAATAGTTTTATTAACATAAATATTGCAGAATTATTAGGGATTGCTTTTTCAGTCCCTTCTAGCTCTGATTAAAACAATACTTCCAGTTTGGATGGTTTTATTCTCTACCGGAGAACTGTACAAAACCCCTGTAATTTAGTTATGCAACATTACTTAGTTTTAACTGGCACTTTATGCTCTCCCCGTTCAAACGAGAATGGGGAAAGCACATTCCTCATCCATCGGAGGACACAGACTGTATTTTGTTAGGATAGTCATCTTGTTATGTCCCATTCAGCTCAGCCCCATTAAGCTCTTGGGCCTGGAATTGCTGCCTGCTGCCAGGATTAATATCTCAGTATTCTTTTCCTCCTTAGTTTATGGTTACTTTTCAAGAATTAAATGATCATTCAGAAAGTTAGCTTCAGTTTATGAGCTGTTAAACCTACAGCAGACCTGCTACAGCAAAAGCAAGAGCATAAATGTTATCAGTAGTAACTTTCTTCTGGAGACATTTGCTGCTCTAATTTTTTTTGCCTGAAGAATATCCATACTCCTTCCTAAGCCTTCATCCGTGTGATCCTGGGTTTTATATCCATGGAGACTTAGGTTGCCTCATGTAGTAAAGGACTCTTATCTAGTCCCTTTACTACAGGACATTCTTCCACGTATGTTCATTTTATTTTTCTCCCAGCATATTTATTTCAAAAGTGACGTAACATGCTATATGTTATAGCAATAAGTTCCAGATAAACGAACAAATGCAATGGAATAAATTTTTTTGTTTGTTTGTTTGTTTTTTGGTGTTCTTTTTTTTTTTTTTTTTTTTTTTGAATTTATTAATTTTTTTATTGTGGAGAAGGGGCAGGGAAAGAAGGCGGGGGAAGAGGTGAGTGACAGGGTCGGGCCAGTGGCATGGTACCACATTGGCTGTATCTAGGTAGAGGCAGTTT
>CAUYPK010158431.1:0-19455 GCA_963574355.1 Loris lydekkerianus | reverse complement strand
ACATACAGTAACTAAGAAAATGCCATGAAGGCTACGTTGAACAGTTTGATGAGAATATTTCAGATTGTATATGAAACCCGCACATTGTACCCCTTGATTGCACTAATGTACACAGCTATGATTTAACAATAAAAATAAATACATTTTTAAAAATAAATAAATAAAAACAAAGTCTCAATTCAACTTAAAAAAATAAAATAAAGTAAAATAAAATAAAATTGTTGTTAAAATAATGTATGTAGGGTGGCGCCTGTGGCTCAGTGAGTAGGGCACCCGCCCCATATACCAAGGGTGGCAGGTTCAAACCCAGCCCTGGCCGAACTGCAACCAAAAAATAGCCGGGCGTTGTGGCGGGTGCCTGTAGTCCCAGCTGCTCGGGAGGCTGCGGCAGGAGAATCGCGGAAGCCCAAGAGCTGGAGGTTGCTGTGAGTCCTGTGACGTCACGGCACTCCACCAAGGGCGGTGAAGTGAGACTCTCTCTACAAAAATAAAAAATAATAATAATAATAAATAAATAAAAATAATGTATGTAATTAATTAAAAACTCACATAATGTAAGTCTACCCTGAGACTGGATGTTGAGTTGGTGTGGAGTTGTGCAATCAGAGGTCACTGATTCAGAAAGGGCAGGAGAGTCAGGTTCAGAACCTGGTCTAGGATGGGCTTCCTGAAAACAGAGGAGCAAGTGGCTGGGGACTCTTGGTGGACAGAAGATGTAAGAGTATCCAGGGATCACTAGTGGAATTGGGGTGCTTCCCCCAGACCAGGTGGGGCACAACAACCTGTCACATGTTTTTAGGAGCTACAGTTTCCTTCAGAGTTCAGCCCTTGTCCTCCCCTCCATACACCTGCTGGGTGACACATCTTCAGCACTGGCGGCCATGGCCACGTGGATCATAATGACTTCCAACTTGACTACCATGTGCTCACCTACACTATCATCATCTCCGTCTTACAGGGGAGGACACCAAGGCTCAGAGAACTGACGTGCTTCCCCAAGGTCACCTAGCTAGCAAGGGGCACAGCCAGGACTAGACCCTGGCTCTGTGACTTCCTAGCCCACACTTCAACCATTTCTTCTTTTTACTGCCTGAGACCTGGGTCTGCCTGGAGTGGGGCGAGGGCATCGCTCACTTGCTCATCTTCTTCCTCCAGGTCCGGGCCTTGGTGGCTGACTTTTCCATTGTTTTCTCCATCCTGCTCTTCTGTGGAATTGATGCCTGTTTTGGCCTGGAAACCCCCAAGCTGCACGTTCCCAGTGTCATCAAGGTTTGCTCCTCACCCTTGCTCTGGGCACCCACACTGCCCACCCACCACCCAGGTCCTTTCCCCTCTGTCGTCATCACACTTCCTCCTTGCAGCCAAGAGAGGAAGTTTTCTCGGTGTGTCCACCCCTTCCTGCACACAGCCTCCCAAGCGCTTGTCCTATGAGGTGGTGATGGGGACATATTCAGAATAAAATCCTGCTCTGTAACCCCAGGGTGGGGAAGGTGCCAAATCCATCCTCCAGCCCAGCCAAAACATCTTGAGGGGCTCCAATTCCCTGACTCATGGCAGTCTATAAGCCAGACCAAATGGGGATCTGTTGAAAATGATCCCTTGAAACAGTGATTCTGAAAGTGTGGTCCCTCGGCCAGTTTCACATCCTCATCCTGGAGCTAGTTAGAAGTAAAAATTCTCAGCCCACCTCAGAATCAGCAATGTTGGGGGCCAGGCTCAGTAATTGGCATTTTAAGGAACCCTCCAGGTGATGCTGGGACAAGCTCAAGTCTGGGAACCATTGCTAAGAAACTACCTACTAGTCCAGAGTCTATGCTACGTGCTTATACCTAAGCTGGAGCCCTGCTCTCTCACGAGAGCACTGTCTCTCAAGGGTACGGAGTCCAGATTCTAGAATTTATCCTCCCTATCTTTGAGTTCTTGACCCTCAAGATATTTCAGGGCTCTCCTCCGTAACTTAAACACAACCCATACAACTCATATTGGTCTTGAAATTAAATTACCTCTTTCTCTTAAATAAAATAAAAGATAAAGTTCATCCCAGCTTCTGCACAGATGATCCTTTATTTTCAACCCTCAGGTCTGAATTGGTCAGTGTTTTACAATCAATCTATCAGGCATTCCGACAAGTGACTCAGGAGAGGCAGAAGTAGCTGGCAGAGGGGCCATAAGACTCTTTATTCTTGCCTACAGGGCTTCATTTCTGCTTTTTAGTATCTTGCAGCTAGCGACTACACACTCTCTCCTGGCTGCCCTCTGAGCCATACCTCTGTTTCCCAAGCAATCGTTGGGCTGTTGCCAGAAATTATCACCTTAGTTCCACAGACACCATCTGTGTTCACAGTCCTTCCTGCATCTGTCTGCTTCCACAGTCTCTAAAGTTGTAGATGCCTAATCTGTTTAAGGGAAAAGCAACCCAGATGGGGAAACAGGAGGCGGGAGAGTGGGCCGGGCAGCAGGTGCCCTGGGGTAAGGGAGAGAGGACAGGGCCTCTCCCTTTGCTCCTGCTCAGCCCACACGGCCTGACCGAGGCTGGTTCGTGGCCCCCTTTGGGAAGAACCCATGGTGGGTGTACCCTGCAAGCATCCTACCTGCCCTGCTGGTGACCATCCTGATCTTCATGGACCAGCAGATCACAGCTGTCATTGTCAACCGGAAGGAAAACAAGCTGAAGGTAAGGCTGGTGCTGGGCACAGAGGCACACTTCTTTCTTCCCACAAGGTCAGAAGGGACGGAGGAGGGATATGATGCTTCTTTCAATGCTTTGGGCTAGGAAAATATGAGAGCTGAAGACCGGAGTTCCTCCTTTGTGTGCCGGGGTGGGAGTGAAGGGACATTGTGACTTCCAGGTGTGGGTAGGACCAACAGGGCCGGGTGACTTGGTCTGAGGACCAGGACAAAGTCCTGACCTGGGCCACTGGACACAGACCCTCTGCCCCTCCTAAAGTGACCCTCTAGCTCAAGCACCTCAGGACATGAACTTGAGAACTTGAGCAGATGGTGAAGGGGGATGGGCCTGGAAGCCCTGAGGCAGAGAAACTTTCTAGCCTTTCCTGTCTCTGCAGCTCCTTTCCTGCCTTTGGGTCTGAGAAGACTCAAGCTACCCCAGCTCCCTCCCAATCTGGACTGCTCCAGGCTTGGCCTCAGTCCTCCCCCTGCTAGGCCCTTATTCAAGAACTAAAGAGATACTATGGCCATGAGATGGGGGTCCTTCTCCCCAGGGACCCAAACTCAGGGCCCTTCCAGGCTGAAAATCCTTCCCCTCCATTACCTGTGTGCCTACCTTGTTCACCCTCCCAGATGGGATGGTGAGGCCAGAGCACCCCAGGGTATAGCCCCCTCACAGTAACCTCTGGAAGGCAAGAGGAGCCCTGGAACCATGTTCCATAGAATGGTTGCTTAGGGAGGAACAAGCTCCCCAGAAGCATCCCTCTTCCCGCCATCCCCTGCAGAAGGCTGCTGGCTACCACCTGGACCTGTTCTGGGTGGGCATCCTCATGGCTCTGTGCTCCTTTATGGGGCTCCCCTGGTACGTGGCTGCCACAGTCATCTCCATCGCCCACATCGACAGCCTCAAGATGGAGACAGAGACCAGTGCCCCAGGGGAGCAGCCCCAGTTCCTGGGGGTCAGGTAGGAGGCATCAGGGCCCAAGGATCCCCTGGGGGGGGGGGGGAAATGAAAGGTTGGGATAAGATGTAGCTTTCCTTATCATCAAAGTGTTTGGGTGAAAAGGGCCCCCCTCTGACAGCCCAGGAACCACAGGGGTAGGAGTGAGATCCCCGAAGGGAAGAAAGTAGGTATAAACCTCAGTTTAAGTGGTCCTTTTCTCTTAGTAGCCCCCCAGAAGTACACCCACATTCATACACATGCATGCGTGGACACCAGACTGTCACCTGTATAGAACACTCAAAGTCACCCAGGGCCTCTTGCTGTCTTGCCTTTGTCTCTCCTTAAGACCTCCGGGGCCAGGTACCCCAAGCCCTTCCTGCAGATTCAGGGCCTCCTGAAAGCTCCCACTCCCCATGCTGTGGCCTCTCCTCTTGTGCTCCATGGCAGGCAGGGAAATGTACCTTCTTCCCCTTAAGAACTCCAAGGCATGGCAACACTGAAGTTCTCCTAAATGGCTGTCCTGAGAGCTTCTCCCTGCTGCCTGGGAGCACCTGACTCTAGGGCTCAAGGCTGGTCAGGGCAGTGCCCTCCACCCCAGACCCCTGCCCCTAGTGTCTGGGCCTAAGCAATCTGCCTGTGAGCTTGGGGCTCCAGCCTGGGTTGTGAGTAGGCCTGGGCACAAACCTGCCTGCCCTCCAGCCCCTGATCCCTGCTGTGCAGACAGCCAGCCCCCTTCCCTCATTAGCCACACCCTGTAAAAGTGAGTTCCTACAATCAGATGTTAGGGTAATAGCGCTTTATGTCATGTTTATCCTCACAACAACCTCCTGAGGAAGGTGCCATTATCGTCTCCATCTGAGGCTCAAGACTGTCAGAGCTTTGTCTGATGCCACACGACTACTGAGTGGCAGAGCCAGGACTCGACCCAAGTCAGTCTGGCTCAACCACCCAGCTCTCAGCCACACACTGAACAGCCTCCCCATAGTCCCTCCAGCAGAGGTGCCCTGTGTTCTATGTGTGGGTCAGCTGGGTCTCAGGCAACCAGCCAGAGGTCAATGCAGAAGCCTCTTGAGTCCATGGCCTTGGACTCAGCTTCGGGTGCCCACAGAAGAGCAGGGAGTGGTCCATGAGAATCTCCTGGGACACCCTGACCTGTACTCTTCTCTGCCAGGGAACAGAGAGTAACAGGCATCATCGTCTTCATCCTGACAGGAATCTCCGTCTTCCTGGCTCCCATCCTGAAGGTGAGGCCCTGCACGCTCACCCAGGGCCCTGTGGCCCAAGAGAGCACAGAACTGATGCCTCAGAGCCAGGCGGGGGTCCCCACATGGCCTATAGGGGTCACTGGCCTATGGGCCTCTAACTAAAACCAGGGTCTTGGGCCAAAGTAATATTTCAACATCATCATCATCACTTTCCATGATATTGTGTCATTTGTCATCACCACCAATCCCCATTGCTCTCTCCCTCCCCTCCCAGGGCCCACTCTCAGCTTTCTGGGGGACAATCATCCCTCAGAAAGTTCTGCCAAGTTCTATTACTGCTTGGATAAAGAGCTTTCAGAACTGAGTGTGTGTGTGTGTCCACGTAGTTGTGGTTTGGGGCTCAGGAAAGGCCTCCTGCCCACCTGTTTTCTGAAATTTAAACTTGCCTGGAGCCTTCTCCAGTTCTCCAGGCCTACTCTCTGCTCCTCTGCCTCAATTGCCTTGGGCATAGGAGTGACATTTTCACATACAGTCTGCAGCTCCTCTTGCTCGTGTCCCACCAGAACGGCTGGAAGAGATTGAGTAAAGTAGAGACGCCTTCCAGGCGGGTGTCTCCCACAGCAGTCTCCTGGTCAGAAACTAGTGTCCCCACCGGGTTGCTCTGCTCTCCACTCGAGCCAGTCTCCCATAGTCAGCCTATCCCTCAGCGGGTGCCCACATCAGACTTCCCTTTCCTAAATTAAGTTTATCTGTAATTGCCCACAATCTTTTGCAGATATTCTTTTCCCCCATTGAATATCTCCAAGCAGCTTCTTCAGGGGTAATCTTGTAAGAAACAAAGACTAAAGAAACAAAATGCTAGTTTATTTATTTATTATACAATAGAAAATATTTCTGGCTTGAGAATCAGTGCTGGACGTACCCTAGCAGTAGGTCAGAGGCTGATATTCTTTTTTATTTTTTGAGACAGAGTCTCAAGCTGTCACCCTGTGCAGTGTGCCGTGGCATCATAGCTCACACCAACCTCAAACTCTTGGGCTCAGGCGAGTCTCCTGCCTCAGTTTTTCTATTTTTAGTAGAGATAGGTCTCGCTCTTGCTCAGGCTGTTCTTGAACTCCTGAGCTCAAACAATCCACCCACCTCAGCCTCCCAGAGTAATAGGATTACAGGTGTGAGCCACCACGCCCATTCTTGAAAGGATGTTTCTGGCAGATATTTGGTTTATTTAAAATAGTGATTCTCAACCTTCCTAATGCCATGGCCCTTTAATACCCACAGGTTGAGAACCACTGATTTAAAAGCACATTTTAAATATGGAAAGAGTTCCAAAGAGCCATTGTATATGTTAATCCTGATACTCTTTAGTAGATAAATATTTACGTAAAAAAACCTTCAATAACAGTGCTCTTTAGGGGCCATAAACACCTTTTAGTGTTGGCATAGTATCCTATGGTCCCCAAAGTGTTCTAACATGCCTCCCTTGAAAGTAAAGTGGAGCAGCCTTTGTTCACAGTGAGGAGACATCTGTAGGTGAAGGAGAGATTACAGGAGCAGAGACACAGCGTAGACAGACAATAGAGAATCGCCTGGAAAGGGTGTTAAAGATTGGAATGATGCTTATAGAGCAGTATAAATTATATGATCCCATTCTTGAAAAAGCAAACTACTCCTATGCATATATGAAAGGAAGGGTTCCCACCAAAACTAGTAATGGTTGATGATGAGTGGTGGTTGGTTTATACACTTCTGTTTTGCTTCTTTTTCATCTGATGGTGGATGATGTGCGATTTCTGTTAAGTGTCCTTGGCACTACCTGCAGATGCAGGGCAGCTCCCTAAAAGTCCCAGCGCCCTGCAGGCTGGCCAGCTTTGGACGCCCTCATCTGAGGCTGCAGGCGAAAATGAGGTGGCAGAAGTGAGGAGAGGGCAGTCTGTGGAGCTGTCCCACTTTCCAAATGGAGTAAGCCAGCCAGACCAGACGGCCAAAGGGCCAGGCCAGGAGAGCAGCTGCACGTCTGGTGAGCTACTCCCTCTAAAGAAGGGAGCAGAGAGCCCAGCAACCCACGTGTCCCCCCAACCCCCACTGTGGCTCTGGATGTGCTCTCAGCCCCTCAGTGCCTCCCCCAGTCCGCACCTCTGCTCTCCTTTCAGTATATCCCCATGCCGGTGCTGTACGGAGTCTTCCTCTACATGGGTGTGGCCTCCCTCAACGGCATCCAGGTAAGGCCCACAGGACCCTGCAAGTCAGCAGTCCGTGTCTTGTTCCCTGTCACCAAGACCCTGAATGCTTGCTTTCCTATTCAATGAAGGAATAACAGTAATACTGATACTACCATTCATTATGTGTCAAGCAAAATAACTACTCACATACGAGGCACTTTATAGGTGTCATATAATTTAATCTATATAATTAGGTCCTCTGGTCCCCATTTTACAGACTGGGAAATTGAGGCTCAGAGTTCAAAACCCAGATCAAGCTTACTCCAATGAGCATGTCTCTATACCTCTCTGTCTTCCTTAAGGCACCTCCATGGAAGAAAACATTTTTGTTTTGTTTTGTCCTATATTTACCATGAAATCCCAGGATGTCTTAGACAGTTTGTCTTGCAGTTAAGTTGCATCTCTTTGGATATGGACCATTTCCTGGCCAGTTCTAGGACTGTTCCCCAATCCCAGGGCTCAGGACTCCTTCCCTAAGACTCCATATCTATCTGCCCAGACTCCCCCAGCCCTCTCCTATATATCTTTAGGGCCTGTGTAAGGGTCTCCCCTCTGGGACCCCACCAAGAAACCCCCTTTCCCCGGTCCCAGGCCCCAGGGCCCAGCTGCCTGACTGAGCTCCTCACTGTCCCCCCAGTTCTGGGAACGCTGTAAGCTCTTCCTAATGCCTGCCAAACACCAGCCAGACCACGCCTTTCTGCGGCACGTGCCCCTGCGCCGGATCCACCTCTTCACCCTGGTACAGATCCTCTGCCTGGCGGTGCTCTGGATCCTCAAGTCCACGATGGCTGCCATCATCTTCCCAGTCATGGTAAGTTGGGCGCTGACTTCCCCCTCCTGCCCAGCAGGTTGACAACCCCTGGGCAGTCCAGAGCACCTCAACTCCCTTCCACCTTCCACCTTCTGCTCACCCATGGCCTGGCTGTTGCAGAACCAGGCATAGAATAATCTGATTTGAGTGCTGGTGTGAGATTAGGGGTGGAGAGGAGGCACAGGAAAGAATGTCAGTGTGGTGGGTGTACCCTGCAGGGACAACCCCCACTGTAAGGTCAGGACAGCTCAATGACAACACAGAAGTTACCCAACTTCTTGGGTCTGGGGAAGGACAGGAAGCAGAGAAATTCAAGAGGAGACTGAGTTCCCCTCTGCAAAAGTGCAAATTGATCTTCAAAGTTGATCTACACTAAATACAAATCTTTTCACCATTCAAAATAACTGAATTTGAAAAGATAAATAGTGAAGAGGAAAAAAAGAACTAGGATCAGAGATCAATAACTTCAAAACTGGCCGGGTGCCTGTTACTCAGTGGTTAGGGCGCTGGCCACATGGTCTGGGGCTGGTGGGTTCAAACCTGGCCAAGTCCTGCTAAACAAAAACAAAATAGCCAGGCATTGTGGAGGGCACCTGTAGTCCCAGCTACTAGGTAAGCTGAGGCAAAAAGATCGCTTGAGCCCAAGAGTTGGAGGTTGCTGTGAGCTATGACATCACAGCACTTTAGCAAGGGTGACAAAGTGAGACTCTCAATAAAAAAAAAAGAACTTCAAAACCCAATTACAATATAAAGTTTGAGCTGGGAAAGTATAAACAGGAGTTCTTTGACTATTTCAACAAATTTTATGTAAATTAAAATTATTCCACATGGTGACTCACATTTGCAATCCTAGCACTCTGGGAACTGAGGCCGTGGATTGCCTGAGCTCAGGAGTTCAAGACCAGCCTAAACAAGAGGGAGACTCTGTCTCCAAAAATAGCTGGGCATTGTGGTAGGCTCCTGTAGTCCCAGCTACTCAGGAGGCTGAGGCAAGAGGATCACTTGAGCGCAAGCATTTAAGGTTGCTGTGAGCTATGACACCATAGCACTCTACCGAGAGTGACCAAGTTAGACTCGGTCTCAAAATAAATAAATAAATAAAATAACAAGTTGCATCTGGCCCCCTAGATAGCTCCACAGGAGGGTAGTGGCCCCTATAGCATGAGGTAAAGTCTGGGAAAGCCTGGGTGCTCTGGGTTAGGGGCCAAAGTAGGGAAGGACACAGGGGAGAAGTTGAGATGTGCATTCCTGGGAGGGCTCTAAGAGGTTCTTGACCCTGGCTGCCCATTAAAACCAACCAGGATCAATTAAATCAGCTCTTGGAGAAATTCAGGCTTGGTACTTTTAGTAAGTCTATAGGTGAGCTATAAATGTGCAGGTAGGGCTAAGAACCACCACTTCAAAGAAAGGGAAATGGACCCTCCCGACTATGCCCTCATGGGTGTCAGAGGTGATGAAGGGAAAGAATATAGTAATAGTAATGACTGGCATTTATGGAGTGCTGTTCAAGTTTGCCCACACCTGCCCCTGAAGTGCTTTTCAGATGAGAAAACTGAGGCTCAGGGAGCGTGAGTGACCCAAATCACACGGCCAGACCTGAGCAGAACAAGTGCATCCCCTACCTAATAGATTTTTTAAAAAAATTATTTACACACAGAAAAAGTCACTCTGGTTCTCTAAGTTTGGGCAAAATCACAGAATGGTGATTCTACCACCACAGTCCTGACACAGAACAGCTCCATCACCCCCAAAGTTCCCTCTTGCTGCCCCTAGGCAAACAGCCTCCTCCCCATTCCAGCCCCTAGCAATCATTGACTTGTTTTCAGAGCCAGGATTTTTAAAGCCCAGATTTGTCCATCTCCTGAGCTGCACTTGCTCCCAAGAAGCAGTGTCAGAGAGGAACCAGTGTCAGATCCAGTAAGTGTTTTTTCCTGGTCCTCGTGGCCGGGTCTTGCTAATGAGAGGGTAGTAGGTACTCACATCATCTAGCCATCCTGGGCTCATTGAACCTATTTAAAGGTTGACTTCTACTCTTCCTCAAAGAACACTTGTTTCTGCCTTTTAATTAATTCATCCTGAATGGAACCAAACTTTCTAAATCTTCCCTGAAAAGTTCCAGATATCCCAGTACTCTTTATTCAGCTTCTATTAACAGAGAGATTGGCAGCTCTCAGAAATGGAAGCAGTGAGGAAGTGTAATCCTCAGACCGGCAGTGTCAACATCATCTGAGACCTGTCGGAGATGCAGATGACCACTCCTTCCCTCAGACCTGCTGGGTCAGACAGTCCGGGGCTGGGAGCCAGCACTTTGTGTGCTAGCAAACTCTCCAGGCAATCTGGAGACATGCTGGAGTTTCAGAAGCACTGATGTAAAGAATAACTATAGTTCTCCAATTCATGGTCTCCTCCCAGGCTCCCCTACTTTGGTGTCACAAGCTCTGTCATTGGTCAGGATGGCCACTCACCTGAGGAGAGGCCAAACAAGGAGCTCCAAGGTGGAGGATAGGTGAACAGTGGTTTGTGGTAGCTTTGAAGTGGCTCCAAAGACATTGACCATGAAAATTCCCTGAATTCAGCCAATTGGGGTCAAAAAAGACTGTACCAAAGTTTGGGCACTGAGACCACAGTCTTCCCTGAACTCCCACAAAACTTCAGCCTGTTTGTCCGTCTGCCACCCTAGATCCTGGGCCTCATCATCGTTCGAAGGCTTCTGGACCTCATCTTCTCCCAGCATGATCTGGCCTGGATTGACAACATCCTCCCAGACAAGGACAAAAAGGAGACTGACAAGAAGAGGAAGAGAAAGAAAGGGGCCCATGAGGACTGTGATGAGGAGGTGGGGGAGACGTGAGGAGAGAGGTCAAGAGACCTTCCCTCCACATTTGCCAGGGCCAGGGAGGGGGGGTGGCTTTGCAGGTGGCCTGCAGCAATGCCCAGGCCCAGTGAGGATGAGCTGGGCTTCTGCTTATCTTGGTCTGGGGTGCTGAAAGCTCATCTGTTCAAGTGAATATCTTCAGAGTGGGCCAGAATGAATGAGCCTCCCTGTCCAGGGAGACAGTGATTGGCCATGCCCACTCTTTCCCATTACTATGAGCTTTTAGAGCCTTTATCAACAGCTGTCAGGTTCCTGAGGGAATGGGGCGGAAGATGGCTCCAGCATGGAAGGTTGTGAGGACTGACCTGCAGAGAATGGAGCAGGCCTGGGGGAGGGGTCTAATGGGTGCTCACAAGTAGCCTGGACTCCCGGAAAGGCAGGAGAACCTGGGACAAGTTTTCCTTAGGCCTGACCCTCAGGTGTTGAGGGTGAAGGTGGGGAAACAGGCAGATGTCCTTGCTGAAAGGAGAGTGACTACGCTTCCAGGTGCCTGGGACTACTTGGTTGTCCCATCTACCTATTTCTTCTCCCCTGCTTCCTTCCTATCCTATCTCTAAAACACTCAGGGAATCAACGGACAAGAGCCACTTCAAAAATTGTAGTAAATCACAAAATATTAGGCAGATTCTCTTGATTGTGAACTCAAGAGTCCATTAAAGATAACAAAACTATTTATTCCCTAAAAAGGAAGTGATTTCCCCAAGATGAACAGTGAAATGTCTAAGTGAGAATTAAGAAAATCATTCCTGAGCTGGTCATAGTGGCTCACACCAGCAATCCCAGCACTCTGGGAGGCTGAGGCAGGTGGATTGCCTGAGCTCACAGGTTCCAGACCACCTTGAGCAAGACCCCATCTCTAAAAATAGTTGGGTATAGTCTGGCTATGAGAGGATCACTTGAGTCCAAGAGTTAGAGGTTGCTGTGAGCTATGACGCCAAGGCACTCAATCTAGGGTGACAAAGTGAGACTCTGTCTTAAAAAAAAAAAAAGAAAGAAAGAAAGAAATCATTCCTAATTTCAACTTTGTTGATTTCCAATATGCTAAGTTGCCTGTGCCATATCCTACTGTCATGCCGGGCTCCCAATCACCCAATCTGACCCAAACTTACACCTCTGCATCTACTTGTCCTGTTCTCCTAAGGATCTTGCCTTTTGCAGATGAAATCTGCTCATAGGCAAATCTGTCCTGACTGGTGGTGATTAAACCATCTTCTGGTGGTGGTGATCAGCCAAAGCACCACTGGTCCTTGAAGAGTCCTTAAAGAAAAGAGTCCACAATTCTTATTTTTTTGTAAATGGTTTGTAAAGATAAGTTCTGAAAACAAACAGCAACTAAGTGCCTTTTAAAGACAAATCCTTGGGCAGTGCCTGTAGCTCAGTGAGTAGGGCACTGGCTCCATATACCAGAGGTGGCGGATTCATAACAGCCCCGGCAAAAAAAAAAAAAAATAACTGCAAAAAAAAAAAAAATCATAAAGACAAATACTCCTTTTATAGATTCATTCAATAAATTTTTGTGTGGCTACCACATGCCAGGAACTATTACAGGGTTGGGAAAAAGAATCTCTTGGTTATAGGATATATTCAGTAGCAGTAACAAGATTCCATTTACACAAATTCACTTTACATGTCTTTACAGCAACACAGCTATTGTGTGAAGTTCTTTCCCAAGTGACAGATAAAACTGTTTTGATGAGTAACTTTCCTGGAAGAGTCCCATCCTGCCCAATGGCATGTGCAGGACAGCCTGCTAATTGTGCGCATTTCCCCTCAGTGGGCCCCAGAGTGTTTGCAGCAGCCCCTGTTTAGTCTGGAGGTGAAGAGGATGGTGGTTTGCACTGTGGATGCATGTGTTTTCCATCTTGGCAAGAAAGCCAAATCTGCTGTACTGGTGGTGTTTATCAGCTTTTCCCACTGTTTTTCTCCAGCCCCAGTTCCCTCTTCCCTCAGTTATAAAGATTCCCATGGAGAGTGTTCAATCAGATCCCCAAAACGGTATCCACTGCATTGCCAGTAAGTAAAACACATGATGTCTCTCCTACTTACTACTAATCCTCCATCTCTTCCCCCAAGAAACTTCCATCTGTAACTCAAGGAAGTCTGATTGATTGGGGTGTTAGAGGACCCCAGTGCTAGGCAGAGATCAAAGAGAACTGGGCCACGAGGACTGGGACTCCAACCACATAGAAACCCAGAGCAAACCCTGCAGATTAACTTTAGTGAGAACCCCTCTTTCTTTCCTTTCCCTGGCTGTGCCCCAGATGCCCGTGGTACCGCCTGGCCCTCTTCTGCATAGTTTCAGGCTGTCTCAGTCCAAACATGGCCTATAGTGCCTCCCACCCTTCCCATTGGTTATTGAAGTGATTGAGAGCTCAAACCGGAACAGAGCCTTCCCCTTAGGAACAGGTAGCATAATACTTGGATTGTAAGACAGACAGAATCAGAGGTCGCTGTGGTTGTGCTGTGACTCTGTAAATCATAAGCCATCATCATTTCACTGAAAGGGAGGCTCTTCTGGGAGGGCTCAGGCATTGATTATGAAGATCCCTGGGGATTCTATTGCTACCTCCCAGCCTCAACTCCCTATGGGGAGACAGTCCAGTCATCAAAACACAGTCTGCCCCAGGAGTCCACTGAGTCCTGGCCCTGGTGTTTCTGATACAGGGCTTGCCCTCTCCTCAAAGGCACACAGATTAGGAGTGGGTAGCCAGAGGATCCTTCCTAGCACCACTCTCCATAATCAGTACTTCATGACCTTTGAGCTCCTCACTCTCCTTGCCTCCACTCCCTGCATCCTTCATCTTTTCTCACTCTACTCCAGCCCACCCCTGCCTTATACCCGCCAGCTAAGAACTCTCTGGGTCAAGTAATAACTAAACCAGAAGCCACTTTCTTTCTCTGAGGCCCTTGTATTCCTTCCTTTTGTGTAGCATTGGCCAGTGGGTTAGAAATACAAAAGAGAGGAAACGGTGGGGAGATCAATGGAGAAGTAAGACATTCTCCAGTGTCAGGTTCAAACCTGCTCCATGTCTGACATTTTAATTTTCCTGCCAGGAAAAAGATCTTCCAGTTGGAGTTACTCACTCTGATTCTTCCTTCAGTGACTCAGAACTTGATCGAAGGTAAACACCACTAGATAGACTACTTGGGTGGGTGTTCAATGAGTCTAAATTTAAGTGATGGCCAAGAAGATCTGTCGTCTCAGTAGGCCTTTGCTGGCCCCTCATTGGGAGATAAAACTGACAGACGAGTATTTGGGGTCAAGTAGTAAATGTGTTTTCCTACTGACATAACAAGGTGGTTACAATACACAGTGGTATTCAACTTTAGAAAAAAAGGAAATTACTACAAGATTAGATAGACTGAACGTTGAAAGTAAATATTTTGAAAAAGAAAACAGTGGAGTATGTAAACATTGAAATTCAGGATAAATGAGTGCTAAGGATCAAAACACCAGGCACTCTGCAGAATAAAATAATAGCAGAGTTAATTAGCAAAGGTCAGAAAGATCTCAAGGAAAGCTAACTAAATACCAAAGATTAAGTGGAAACAGGAGCAGCCAAGAAAGGATGCAAGGCCCAATTGCCAGGAGCCCCCATGCTTGATATTCTTCATGAGAAACCACCCAGGCAAGGAGTGGTTCTCGTGACCCTTCGGGTCCCCAGTTGGCAGTCTCACTCTTCCGTTGTGCCCCAGACAGGACCAGAATAATTCTCTACCACATTAGAACTTCCATAGTTGACCACCCCTTACATTGACCTACTTTTCATAGACGGGACACGCACCATAGGTACGTATCAGTACAGTAGGACTAGTTCCTTATGTTGACCACCACTGTATGTTGACCAATTGTTACAGTCCCTTGGTTGGTCACCTTACTGTAGGTCAAACATTAGTAAGAGCACAGCCTACTCCAAGTCTGGAAGCAGACCAATCTCCAGACTTAGATGGCACTCACCCAAGAGAATGTAGGGAATCATGGGATCTTCCGAATTATGAGGCAAAGCTGTTACCACAATGCCAGGGTAAGGAAACAGACTTCTCAGCAGTTCAACCTTCCCTAAGCAGCAGGCCCAGGGATGTTCTAACCCAGGAGTGACACATGTTCCGATTGTCTCTGCCTGCCTTTTCATCTCCCCCCCTCCCAGTCAGGGCTCCTACACCCCGAGGATCCTTATACAGTATACACATGTTAAGAGAAAAGCAGTGTGTCTATCCTGATTTATTTTCATTTAAAATATAGCCTACACTAAATCAAAACTCTAATTGCCCCACTTTCAGGTAGTAGAAAGGGAATTTGGACCAGAATAGGGGTTTCCAAAAATGCCTTATATTACACAAAGTCAGGAGACAAAGTCAGAAGTGCAGAAAATTTGGTAACTGGAGCTGATAGTTCCCAATATGAAGGAGTTCAGCAGGAGGAATGAAGAGACTTAGATGGATTATGTATGTAGAGGACTGAGGAGCTCTGGTTGAATCCTTCTGAGCAAACCTCAGGTCCATATTTATTATCATAAAGCAGGGAGAAATGATTAAAAATTACCAAAAAATCAGTGGTAAAGGGAGAGACATGGAAAACAGCAGACAGTATTATCTCCAACTTATTCTTGCCAAATCACAGACCTTAAGCAAGTCCTTGCCTCTGTCATCAAGTGACCTTTGGGGTCTAGAGAATCTTTACCGTAACCTTTTGGCCTGGTATTGCCAAACATCACAAACTCATTCTCTCCTGGAGACCAGTTTCCTGGCTTCCTGCACATACACAGGTCACATACCATTCTCGTGACCCTCCAGGTCCCTTTAGGCAGAAAATAAGTTCATAAAAGGTCAGGGTATGCAGGGAACAAGCTTAAGTAAGAATATTTTAGTATAGGACATCAGGGCACAATTTCCCCTTTACCAATATACTTGTGTTTCACCAAGTTTTTGAAAATAGATGGAGGCAAAGCCCACTGAATATAGGATCCCATTTCAGTGAATAAAAGGCTCAGTAACATGATCTAGTATAACAAAGATTAAACATCAGTGACCTACCTGGTGTGATGCTTAATACGTGGGGATACAGAAAGACACATAAACAAAGCCCGCAGGAGAACAATAATGGAGCTCACTTGAGAAGAAACAGTGGCCTGAGGGAGGAACTCGCCTTATGAGAATGTACAGGAATCTGCCAGATGTACACAGTGGGCAGAGCAGAGGAAAGGAGAAAAGGGCATTTCAGGCAGTGGGTACAGGCCTGAAGGACCATTTGAAAACACAAAACAGGGCTGGCCAAGATGGTTCATGCCTATAATCCTAGCACTCTGAAAAGCCAAGGCAGGTGGATTGCTTGAGCTCAGGAGATTGCGATAAGCCTGAGCAAGAGTGAGACCCCCATCTCTACTAAAAATCAGCAGGGAATCATGGTGGGTCCTGTAGTCCCACCTACTACAGAGGCTGAGGCAGTGGATCATTTGAGCCCAAGAATTTGAAGCTGTTGTGAGCTATGACGACACCTTGGCACTCCACCCACAGCAACAGAGTAAGACTGTCTCAAAAAACAAAAAAATGAAAACACATGCAGGGGAAAGAGCACAGAATAGCAGGATGGGTGGAGTGCTCAAACTAGGTGAATAGGCAGCAATGCAAACACAGAAGGCCCTGTGTGCGGTGCTAAGGAGCTTGGATTCTAGCTAACCTTTGAAACAATGGGGAACTACAGCAGCTTGTGACTATGCTGAGTTCAGTTCGGCAGTGTTGTGAAGACAGGTTGAAACAGGGTGAGACCAGTTACATGACTGTGGCCAAAGGCCAAGCAGACAGGAAGCTGCCTGGTTCAGTAGGCACTAAGAGTTGGAAGCAAAGCCACAACTATTTGCATTAGATCCCTGCTTTGGGGGATGGGGTTCAAAACCCCAAGAACTAGATAAATCCTTCTTCTTTTCTACCTCTTGTTCAGCATCACCTTGCACTTCAAAATCTCCTGTCCAGCTTCACCTGCCTTCAACTACTCGAGAAGCTCAGTGTTCATGGTGCCACAGGTGAAGATAGAGATGGAGTCAGACTATGACTTCACTGACGTGGACAAATACCGGAGAGAAGCTGACGGCGAGACCAGCCTCTGAGATGACGCAGCTTCTCCCAGATCAGGGATAGAGGGAGGGCCTGGTTTAATCTTAACTGGGAGAGTCTTAACTTCTCTGTGCCTGTTTCCTTCTTCACCAGAGGGAGTCCTTTTGCCTGATAAAGATCAGGGCAGCACTTGTGGCTCAAAGGAGTAGGGCGCTGGCCCCATATGTGGAGGTAGTGGATTCAAACCCAGCCCTAGCCAAAAACAAACAAAAAAAACAAAAACTCAAGATCTGCCGATGTACTACCTAGGTACAAAGCTTTCCTCTCCCCTTCCCTCTGTAGTTACTAAAACACCAAAAGTTAAAACATTATACCTTATTTTAAAATGCAGTCTGCCATAGAAATTGTAACATTTCTTTTGAAATGAAAAAAATGCTTGTTTCCCAAAACCATAGCTAAGATAAATGGGCAATAGTCAATCTATATTGAAGACAAATAACAACTTAAAAAATACATAAAGGTTAGATTTAAATCTAGATGGTCTTAAAGTACTCTCACATCAGTAGAGCATGGTTGGAATTTTTTGTCTTGCACATTAAGAAATGCTGAAAAGGTCTGATCTTTTCTGTCTGTTGCATTCAGTTTTCTAAGGGTTGTATGAAAAGTTTGAACCATCTGCCTTATGGGCCTTGTTCCACAGTGTGACTGGGGCTTTCCCAGATTCCAAAAATCTGTTAATGAAAGAACCAATGCATTTGAGTGGATAATCTTTTTTTTAAATAAAATAGTTCTTGTTAAAGTGAAATTTTGAACCACATGTGAAATCAACAAAATGACCCCTTAAATTAGTATCACTGGTTTTTCATAGCTAGAATCATATTTCTTTATGCAGTTGGGTAGGTCCTTCCTGCAAATTTTCAATGCTGATTCCTAAAGTCAAACTCCCATTCTCACCAACATTACATGTCAGAGCTAATGTCACATTTTGGAAGATTATAACTTTGTAGTACTAATCACACTAGTACTTTAAAGGAATGATTGGAAGCAATTTGGGTAGATTAAAAGCAGATATTAAAGAAGTAAACCTCTTCCACATGAAACTTAAGATCGGTCATTTTATCCTCAATCCACATTTAACAAACACAAACCACGTTTATTTAACACCAACTATGTGCCTGATAGCCACGATGTTATCTGACATTTACTTTCTCCCAAACAATTATGGATTTCAATCTTTGGTTAGTTACCACATTTACTCAAGATGACAATGCAGGTGCTTGCTTTTTAAAAGAAGAAGAATGACACTAGATCACTAATACCTTGTGTATCAGGACTGGTAATTGCCCCCAGAGCCTAGTATAGTGAGTGCCTGGTCCATAGAAAGCTCTCAGTAAGTGTGTATTAAATTTAACCTCAAAAAAGAAGGAAAAAAAAAAAAAAGAAGAAAAAAATACATTTACTCTCAGAGCTCCCTTCCAAGGGATACTGCCAAGAGGTAAAACTCTAAACTTCTACCACTCCTACTGATAGCAGAATTATTATACTTAGCTGTTCACTAATCCAGAACTATCTTCTGAACTTAAGGATAAATTATCTTCATCTGCACCAATCTTGGGAGAGCTAACAATCTACTCTTAACATTT
This sequence comes from Loris lydekkerianus, assembly GCA_963574355.1. Taxonomy (NCBI): domain Eukaryota; kingdom Metazoa; phylum Chordata; class Mammalia; order Primates; family Lorisidae; genus Loris; species Loris lydekkerianus. Next base: position 1,041 of record CAUYPK010158431.1, on the reverse strand, counting down.
CAGTTTTAAAAGATGGCTGATCTGGAATGGCACTCTGTCCAAATTGTAGAAATGTTATGGATTCAGGAGTAAACCCGCTTGATTAATTGAACAAGCTAGAAAACCACCATGTTTATCTTTTGTTGTAAATTGATCACTGTAATTTTTACCCTACATGTCATTTGTATTTTGTATATATATGAACATTTTAATTTCCAGAGCTTTTCATAGGTTGACATATTATTACTTTTTCATACAGTAAGTTAGTAATTTTTTCCACTTGTAACTATAATTCAATAAAATGTAATCCTGTCTGTTCATCTTGCTCTATGTTTAATTATTTAGGTAAGTGAGGAGGCATGGATATAGACAAGAGCTGTACCTCACTTACAAAAATATCTCCAGCAAACTGTCCTCTTCTTTTATCTAAGAAAACTATCAAAAGAATAAAGCCAGTTGGCAGAAGAACAAGGCAGGAGGGAGGTCAACTCCCCGATTGTTCTGCTGCCTAGCAGGAGCTACCTCTGCCAGCATTAAAGTCAAAACACACAACAGATATCCCTGACTCAAAATAGGCCAAGAAAGCAAACACCTTATAATCTGTTAAATCAAACTGATGGTTTAAACACGCGCGCACACGCATGCACATACACACACACAGGAAGAAAAGAGACTAACCTCTTAAATGAACCTTACACATTCAGCTCCTGGCTTGGCACAACCTGTTGGAATATGGACTAGACTGGTTTCTCCACAGCTCTTTAAATCTATCTGTGTAAGGCTATAGGACTGAGTGTTACTAACCATAGGATTATCTATATTAAGTATATTCAGTGAGAAAAAAACTACGGTTAGGTAACAACTAAGACAATAGGAGGAAGACAGCATTTCAGAAAACTCATTCCACACAGAGATGTTTTATTAAAAAAGGAAAAAAAATCCTTTAATCAGAAAGTCTGATTAAATTCAATATTAACTCAAGTTCTTCAAAATCTTTTGGGAAAGCTAATAGGGTACATCACAGACAAGCAGGCAGCTGCCAACAATTCTTTGGTGGAAAAG
>CAUYPK010158430.1:0-11908 GCA_963574355.1 Loris lydekkerianus | reverse complement strand
AATGTGTTGCAACAGGGGTTTTTGGTTTTGTTCTGACATGTTTTTCAGCGGGCGTGTTTACTGAGTTAGCAATTATGAAAACTTGGCGACTTTTTTTTTTTTTTTTTTTTTTTTTTTTTTTGAGACAGAGTCTCACTCTGGCACACACAGTAGAGAGTTGTGGCATCACAGCTCACAGCAACCCGGGGCTGGGCTCGCCCGTCAACCTCAGTATGTGGGGTCGGCGCCGTACCCACTGAGTCACAGGCACCGCCTGAAAGGTCTAGTTTTTATTTGACCTCAGGTGTGAGCCCCATTGTGAAGCTGGATGCATGCATCTGGTTCTCAGATACAGATCCCATTAAGTAGGCAAAAATACCTCACCTACCCCCCAAAACGTTGAACCTGAATCTATATGGCCTCTAGAGGTAACCAGCAGTTGGTAGAGAAGAGGAACACAGAAACAGGAAAAATGGGCGGCGCTCAGTGAGTAGGGCACTGACCACATACACCGAGGCTCGAACCAGGCCAGGGCCAGCTAAAAATAGCAACTGCAACAACAACAACAAAAATAGCCAGGCACTTAAGCCCAAGAGTTTGAGGTTGCTGTGAGCTGTGATGCTACAGCACTCTACCCAGGGCGACAGCTTGAGACTCGTTAAAAAAAAAAAAAAAAAAAAAAAAAACAACCAGGAAAAATGATACTAAGAGGATACAATCAACTGAATCTGGAATAGGGGAGATTCCATAAGGAGAAAAAAAAGGAAAGAAAACTGTTATAAAAAGCACAAGAGTTTTGAGACCATATGTCAACACTGTGGACTTCATGTGCATCCTGATTAAATCAATTGTAAAACAATTAGGGTTTTTATTTTTATACAAATAAGGAAAATTTCAAATGGTGTAGGTATTAGATGATGGAAAGGAATCATTCATTTTATTGGATATGATAATGATATTGTGGTTATAGTTTAAAACGTTGTGTCCCCTCAGCTATCTACTGAAGTCTGAATAGCATGTCTGAGGTTGCTTTAAAATACTCTATCCCTGTCTCTAAAGAAAAGTGTTAGTGGATGAAATAATACAAACCACAGCTAACGTAACGTTAATAACTGCTAAAGATGGGTGTTGGATATAAGGGGATTCATTATGCTGTTCTAGTAGTATAACAATGTCTATAATAAAGTATTTTTTTTTAAAAATGAGTTAAAAGTATATCGAGCACTTAAAGTGGCCTCTCACAGAGTAGTGCTGTGTATATTACAGAAGCATCTGTGTATTTATTATTTTATTACTTGTAAGTAACTTTCTTTGCCTCAGAATCAGCCTTCATTAGCTATGTATTCTAGAAAGGAAGATGGAGGCAGAGTTATTATATAATGCCTGCTGGTATTGGCCTAGCTAGATGTTGTTATGCCCTTTGGGTTCTGAGATTCACATTCTACTAGTGCCATCAGCGAATTTGTATATAGAACAAACGGTGATAGGATTTTTAGTTTTGCCACATCTGATCCTTGTTTTAAAACATAATGTCACCTTCTCTGTGAGACATATATTCTGACCACTCTTTTAAGTGCCCTGCATGCCTCATAATCCCTTACTCAGCATTATTTTTCTCTAGCTCTTCTAGCAAACGTAACTCAGATGTGGAATTTACTTGCATGTGTTGTGTGTCTTCCCTCACCTTCCAACCTCTCCCTAGAATGTAAGCTCCTCAAGTGGGCAGGGATTTTCGTCCTGTTTTCATTTTGTATCCCAGCATCTAGAATGGTGCCTGAAACACAGTAAATGCTCAATAAATAATTAAATGAATAGTATGTTGTGTCTTCTAAACAAAGGTGGGACTATTAGATACATTGGGCATGCTTTTCACGTTCATAAAAATGAAATGAGGGGTGGTGCCTGTGTCTCAAAGCAGTAGGGCGCCGGCCCCATATGCGGGGGGGGGGTGGGTGGGTCCAAACCCAGCCCCGGCCAAAGACTGCAAAAAAAAAAATGAAATAAAGTGAGTTGATGTGAGTACACTGGCACCAGTCATCCTGCCCCATGTGACTCAGGGGATAGCCTGAGCCAGGTCTGTGGGCCAGAGTGCTGCTCCCTACCACAGAGCCTGTTTTGTCATCAGTCTTTGACATGGACCACATTTTAAAGTAGACTAAGATGATAGAATAATATTATTTTGATCTTGACCATGTGAAACCATTGAGAATAAGTGGATTGCCTAATTAATCCTAAATCATCACAATATTGTGAGAAATTGGGAATCTTATATTCACACGTGTTGCCATTTCTCAAATTTGAGAAGATACATATATATCTCACTATATTGCCCCAGGTTAGAAGGCTGTGGCGTCACAGCTCACAGCAACTTCAAATTCCTGGGCTCAAGTAATCCTCTTCCCTCCGCCTCCCAAGTAACTGGGACCATAGGTACTTGCCATAAGGCCCGGCAGGTTTTTCTATTTTTAGTAGAAATGGGGTTTTGCTTTTTGCTCATGCTGGAAATTTAAAGATATATTAAACAAGACCTCTGCTTGCTTGAGAAGCCAACAAATTCCCAGTGACACAGTGTCATGAACCTTTCCTTCAACAGAGCATAAAGTGTAGTAGTCTCCCAGCCCTGGGGGATTAGTGTGATTGATAGTAGGTAGTATTGCCCAATCTCAATGTTTTGTTTTGTTTTGTTTTGTTTTAAATGATAGCAGTATTGACAGCAATGTTGGGAGGCTGTCTCCTGCTGTCTCCACTTGTAAACATTATGAAGACTAGCTCAAGGGAGATGGGTCACTGACTTTAACCCAAGATTCCATCTCAGCTGTTGCTAGTAACCTGGTGTGGAACTGGATAAGGCATTTTCCTTTGGGAGAAATTATCAACTGTGAATTGAAGAAATTGGACTAACTCATCCAATTTGATTTAGATGGCCATACACTTTTTTCTCTAAAATTCTGTTATTTAGGGCGGTGCCTGTGGCTCAATGAGTAGGGTGCCGGCCTCATATACTGAGGGTGGTAGGTTCAAACCCGGCCCTGGCCAAACTGCAACAAAAAAAATAGTCAGGTGTGTGGTGGGTGCCTATAGTCCCAGCTACTTGGGAGGCTGAAACAAGAGAATCACCTAAGCCCAAGAGCTGGAGGTTACTGTGAGCTGTGACGCCACAGCACTCTACCAAGGGTGACAAAGTGAGACTCTTGTTTCTAAAAACAAAAATCTGTTATTTAGGACAGTGCCTGTGGCTCAAAGGAGTAGGGTGCCGGCCCCATATACTGGAGGTGTTGGGGGTTGTTTGAACCAGAGGTTCAAACCCAGCCCTGGCTAAAAACTGCAAAAAAAAAAAAAAAAAAATTATTTAAAAAGTGTATTAGGTTGGGCACCATGGCTCACGCCTGTAATCCTACCTACCACTGTGGGAGGCTGAGGCAGGTAGATTGCCTGAGCTCACAGGTTCGAGACCAACCTGAGCCAGAGCAGTACTTCATCTCTAAAAATAGTCGGCATTGTGGGGGGCACCTGTAGTCCCAGCCGCCTGGGAGGCTGAGGCAAGAGAATCACTTGAGCCCAAGAGTTTGAGGTTGCTGTGAGCTATGACATCAAGGCACTCTACCAAGGGCAACAAAGTGAAACTCTCTCCAAAAAAAAAAGTCTACGAGAGCAAAAGTCTATGATTTAGAAAAAGACTTCAAACATCAGGGGCAAAATTGGAATTATTATGTCTTTTTAAAAAGCCTTTTTTATTAAAAATAAATGTATTTAAAGTGCCACAAGTCAGGTTTGCTTTGTAATTGAATCACACATAAGGCAACTTTTTTTTTTTTTTTTTAATTGTTGGGGATTCATTGAGGGTACAATAAGCCAGGTTACACTGATTGCATTTGTTAGGTAAAGTCCCTCTTGCAATCATGTCTTGCCCCCGAAGGTGTGGCACACACCAAGGCCCCACCCCCTCCCTCCTTCCCTCTCTCTGAAGCAACTTTTAATTCTACTGTTTTAATTTTGTGGTAGGAATTCTGTTCACTGTCCTTGCAATGATTTTTCCTCCTCTAGAGGGAGGTGTGCTCTCAAGTTCTAATTATTAACTATTCTTTGAGTAAGGTGGATAGGCTGCTGAGCGCCAGAACTCTAGTCTGTATGGGACATGCATTCCGCTTACAGAAGGATCACATTGACTGATCCTGATGGGCTCATGTTTAGTAGCTGATTTTTAATCCTAATTAAAGGATTTGGGAAAACTAACTCCTCAATGTTTTCCAGAGGTTGTAGGTATTTAATCAGGAGTTATTTTACTTTAAAATAATACACAGAGAGTGGAGTTCAATCTTTCTTCCCCACTGCGAGACCCTAATGGTTAATAAATAATAAAATGACAAAAAAAATACAAATACTTTATTAAAAGAATAAGAACAAAAGTAGACTTGAAAGTGGCCTTAGACTGCAAGTTTGACAATGCTGTTAACTTGCTAAGACTCATTTCATCTTTCAGGGCTTCGCTTCCTTCATCTATAAAATGGCTATATTGAACTGATAAAAGTCTCTGATAGTTCTAGAGCTGCTAGAATGGGAGCCAGTAGCCACATGGGACTACCAAGCACTTGTAGTGTGGCTAGTCTGGATTAGAAGTGTAACATACACACTGGATTTTGAAGACAGTATAAAAATATAATTTTTAAACATTGAGTCATGTTGAGATTGTAATATTTTGCATATTTTGGGTCAAATAACATGTTAACATTAATTTCACCAATTTTTACTTTTTTCAATGTGTGATATGTAGAATAGAATAAAATACAAAGGAAGGAATGAATAGGCAAGCTATTCCTTCTGTCTACGCCAATTTTTTTTTTTTTTTTTTTTTTTTTTTTTTAAGACAGTCTCACTTGGTAGCCTTGGTAGAATGCCCTGGCATCATAGCTCATGGAATCCTCAAATTCTTGGGCTCAAGCAACCCTCCTGCCTCAGCCTCCTGAGCCGGGACTACAGGCACCCACCACAACACCCAGGCTATTTTTAGAGACAGGATCTCGCCCTTGCTCAGGCTGGTCTCGAACCTGTGAGCTCAGGCAATCCACCCGCCTCAGCCTCCCAGAGTGCTAGGATTTCTTTCTTTCTTCTTCTTTTTTTTTTTTTTCCCCCTCATTCTTGACCAAACCACTTTAATTTGTAACTTTAACGAACAACCCGAAGTCTGTAGTATCTTAAAATTCTCACCTGGCTCTTGCAGAATTAAGTGTACACTTTTAGTTTTCATCATTAGGGAGATACCTAATTCTTCCTCTGTCCACTGGGAAGGATCTGGATATGGAAAGTGACCCAACACAGCATCTGAGTCATGCCAAAAGTGCCAGAAAATCCAGAACCACATGGTTGTAATGAAGATCTCACTCAGGACCACCTGGTACCCAGTCAGCTGAGGAAACTGTCTATACTGGGCCTCAACATGCACAGCACCTCCAGCATGGCGGACTCCACCTCCTCCAGCCGCTGGCTGGCGGCAGCCTCTGAAGAGGCGGCCTGCAACGCGAACGAACAGTGCCAGGAGAGCCACAACCGACATGCTTGCCAGTGTCCCAATGACTGTCCTATAGGATTTCTTTTTTAATTTCATATTCAGGAATATTAATCCTTCCTGAAGAACAAAAGTAACAAAAAGGTAAAATTGCCATTTCAATTAGTTTAAATGCAGATTATACAGTATAAGTAGGACAATGGGGCTTCTTAAAAATAAATAAAAGGAAACATAAAATACCCGTTTTTTTCCAGCAATATTTTGTTAGTTGCTCCTTATGTTTCTACTCAGTAGATGGAAGAATATCACCCCAAATTCCCTTCTACTCTACTTCCAGGCATGAGGTTTCTTTCAAATCTCTTGTTTTCCCTTGGGGGAAAAAAAAAAAAAAATGAATCCATGTGAATTTTTCATTCCATTTTATAATGAATTCTTGTTAAATTTTCTTGAAATTTTAAATTTCCATGAAGTAATTTTGGTGCTCCAGTAAGTTGTTCACTGCCTTTAACCTGTGGCTTTCTTGTGGCACATCAGGACTATCATAACCGTATTCTTTTTATTTTTTTATTTTCTTTGAGACACAGTTTCACTCTGTTGCCCTGGCTAGAGGACAATGACATGACCATAGCCCACTGCAACTATAAACTCCTGGGCTCAAGTGAGCTCCCTGCTTCAACCTAACTACAGGTGCACACCACCACTCCCAGCTAATTTTTTTTAGATTCAGTAGTGATGAGTCTTGCCCTTGCTCAGGCTGGTCTCAAACTCCTGACCTTAAGCAATCCTCCTGCCTCAGCCTCCCAAAATGCTAGGATTATAGACTGAGCAACCTTGCCTGGCCCTCATAATTGTATTGCCAACAAATGGCATTAATCCTCCCCTAAGATTCACAGTGAAGGTATTTCATTTCTTCGTTACCCTCTCCCAAAATAAGAGTTAAGTGTTCTTTGACAAACAGGATTATTTGGAACTTAAAAACAGTACTCCATAGCAAAGTGGTCTTAAAGTTCCTAGCACAGCCCTTAGAGGAGGGGAGGATCACTGTAGTAATGACCTTCACCTCTAACGCTCAGCTGTTGGAAATATGCTCTCACGAGCACATGAGGGCTTTTATCTCCACTGGAGGTGATTCACACTAAATTATAAATGGCTTCTTTCCATGGCAGGCAGTGGAAGGGGGTGTGGTGTGAGTGAAGTAAAGAGAAGCCCAGAAAGGAGAGAAAGGGTGTGGTCCCCAAGCCAAACTTACTGACTTTGCAGTTTTACCTGGGCCAAACCTGCCTGGGCCTAAAACAGCAGGAGGAGCTGGTTTGCTGTCAAGCCCTCCCCAACTCCTTAGGAAGCCACTCCCTATGCTGGACATGGGACCTCTGTGTGCCACGGTGGACTGGGACTGGAGCTGGATGAGCTGGCCACCCAGTTAGGTGTAGGTCCTGGCTTAAAGGGCAGGACTGTGGGGTGGAGGCTGTGACATCACCTGAGCGTTCAGCCCAGAGTGTTCCCCTGGCACCTAAGCCAAGTGGTAATTAATTAGGACTCTGGAGGACAGCCACAGTCTGTGGTGGTGTTTTCGGTGCCTGTGTTTGCTTTGTTCTGTTTGTTTGGTGTAAAGCAGAAAGCTGTGAGCTCCTGCCTTGCTGGGAAGCCCAGCCCTGGTTAGCTTCCCCCTTACTTCTTGTGGCAGCTTTGTGGCTGCTTCTCGTTTCTGAACAAGCACTCCTTGTGCTTGCTGCCTGTGGTCAGTGCCTCCAGGGAAGCAGCAGCGAGCAGTCCTGGGGCATGCCCTAGATTCGCTCTCCCAGCGTCTCTCTAAAATGAGTCTCTGGGATGGACTTCTGTGCCCCTGCCTCGGTGTCTGGAGATGGAGAACAAAGAGTAAATTCTCTGGCACAGGGAGAGGCAAAGTTTGCACAGGTGTCCCAAAGACAAAAATCCAGCTCTCTGACTGGATGGGCCTCCTGCAGACAAGGAGTGTAAACAGCCAGTGCTTGCAGATGTTAAGAGGGAGTGGAAGTTACACGCCAGCCTCTCCCAACTTGGGGTGCCCTATGGAGGGTGCTGAGGACTGGGTAACTCTTGGGTCTGGTGCTCTGGCCTTCCCGGGCTGCTCTTCTTTGTGACCCTTCTTGAGATCACTCCTCCAAGCCAGCTGAGGAAGGTCGGAAGGTCCAGGCCCCTGGGGGAGACCTGAGGCACCTCCTGGCCTAGCCCATTTGGTTGTTCCCCACCTTAGGGGCAAAACACTCCTATAATCTATGCTCCAGGCATGAAAATGGGATCTACTTTATGATAGCCAGTTAGGACTTTTCACTGTCACACACTATTCTAAGAACATGATTGGAAATGGAAAGTGGTGGCTGCGACCATGACTGCCATCATCTTGCCCTAGTCCTGAAGTCCATGGTCTGTCCCTGTCTAGAAGTGGCCAGTGCCACTCTGGAGCTATCTCCTACACCCCACAGGCTACCAAGCTGCCAAGGTCTTTTGGCTTCCCATGAGTCTATTCTGATTTTTTTTTTCCCATTTTTTAGGTAGAAAATGTGAACAGAAGAATGAAATACCACCCAGTTAACTATCTCTTTCCTTCCTTGGGCTCTAATTTATGTACCTTTTATGGGGCTTTTTTTTTTTTTTTTTTTTTTTTTTAAGACTTTCACTCTCTCACCTTGGGTAGAGTGCTGTGGCATCATCATAACTCACAGCAACCTCGAACTCTTGGGCTCAAGCGATCCTTTTGCCTCAGTCTCCCAAGTAGCTGGGACCACAGGTGTCTACCAGGAAGCCTGGCTAGTTTTTCTATTTTTAGTAGAGATGGGCTCTTGCTTTTGCTCAGACAAGTCTCACTCCTGAGTTCAAATGATCCTCCCACCTCAGTCTCCTGGATTCACTGTATTTTAAGAAAATCAAATATTACGTGAAGCCCATCAACAGTACACTATTGGGAATATACAGGGTTATATGTTATCTCCTATCCTTCATATTGCTGTTTGCTTGTGAAATCACACACACACACACACACACACACACACACTCATACATACATACACCAAGCAATTTGGAAGTAATATAAGGCTTATATGCTAAATCGTGTGGCCACAGACAGAGAAGGTAGCAAACTGCATGGATTGGAGCGGCTGGGCAGGACTGGTAGACTGGAGCCTGATTGAGGGGTGGTATGTTTGGGTGAGGAGTAGGAAGGTGGAAAGCGCAGCTATGTGGCACAGATGGAGCCCAGGGAAGCTGCTCTGCTTGGAGGGAAAGTGTATCCACGGGTGTGCTTTTGTTTGCATGTAACAGTAAACCCGGACAAGAGGACACACATTTCCTTTATGTGACAAGTGTTTCGGTGTGGAGCCCCATCAAACAGAATGGCCTCTGGCCATGGTAACAGAACAGGTCCTGCAGGCCTCTGCTATGCCCAGCATTTAGCCTTTGATGATGAAGCAGAGGAGGTCTAGCAAATACCATGGTCAGAAAGAGGAGCTAGGGTGATAGAGGAAGCCCAGGATGGCAGGAAGCTCAGGATGGCAACTATTAACAGGGCAGGACAAAAATATGTCAATATAGGGCGGTGCCTGTGGCTCAAGGGAGTAGGGCACTGGCCCCACATGCTGGATGTGGTTGGTTCAGGCCTAGCCCCGGCCAAAAACTGCCAAAAAATAATTTTTTTTAAAAGTCAATATATGAACAACCAATTTGGCTGGAACAGTGTATATCTGCCAAATATGAGCCCCAAACAAAGCAAATGTATCATTACCATATACTGGAAGGTGAGAGGTAGGACCATTCTGGGTGGTTAATTTAGCTGGCTGGGGACCTGTACAGTCTCCAAAACTTGGTGAAGCCTTCATCCATAACTTATTCCATTTACAAAGATAAATTTTAATCCAACTATTCTTTTAAACTAGTGAGTTTTATTTGTGTCGGCTAAAATTTTAAAATCAGGGCAGCACCTGTGGCTCAAGGAGTAGGGCGCCGGCCCCACATACTAGAGTTGGTGAGTTCAAAACCCTGCGCTGGCCAAAAAACTGCAAAATAAATAAATTAATAAATAAAATTTTAAAATCAAAGCTATAAAATATTTATGTTTATATTAAAATATATGTCTACTGGCTCAGTGCCTGCAGCTCAGCGGCTAGAGCGCCAGCTACATACACCAGAACTGATGGGTTCAAATACAGCCTGGCCCTGCCAAACAACAATGACAACTACAACCAAAAAATAGGCATTGTGGTGGGCTCCTGTAGTCGCAGCTCCTTGGGAAGGTGAGGCAAGAGAATCACTTAAGCCCAAGAGTTTGAGATTGCTGTGAGCTGTGACGCCAAGGCACTCTACCAAGGGTGACATAATGAAACTCTGTCTCAAAAAAAATAAAAAATAAAAAATAAATATATGTATGTTTACTTTTTTCTCTTTAGAAACAAGAGCTCTCTCTCTTCCCACCCCACAGACTAGATTGCATTGGTATTCAAATTATTACAGAGTTGATAGTTTTATGACTTTTGGCGGGGCATAGGGGCTCACGCCTGTAATCCTAGCACTCTAGGAGCCTGAGGTGGGCAGATTGCCTGAGCTCACAGGTTCGAGACCAGCCTGAGCAAGAGTGAGACCCCCCATCTCACTAAAAACAGCCAGTCATGTGGTAGGTAGCTGTAGTCCCAGCTACTTGAGAGGCTGAGGCAAGAGAATTACTTGAGCCCAAGAGTTTGAGGTTGCTGTGAGCTATGACACCATAGCACTCTACCAAGGGCCACAAAGTGAGATTCTGTTTTATGACCTTAAAACATCTAATTAGAGATAGCCTAGCCCTGTCTGACCAGAAAGAGCCAGGCAAAATATTTGAATTAAATTTTGAAGATTTTCTTCTTTTTGAGACAGAGTCTCAAGCTGTCTGTTGCCCTGGGAAGAGTGCCGTGGTGTCACAGCTCACAGCAACCTCCAACTAGGGCTCAACCGATCTTCTTTTTTTTCTATTTTTAGAAGAGACTCAGGCTGGTCTCGAGCTTAACAATCCACCCGCCTCGGTCTCCCAGAGTGCTAGGATTACAGGCATGAGCCAACCACACCTAGCTAGTCTACATTTATATATTTAGAAGCACTTTGAGATGCCAAGGCAGGAGGTTTGCATGAGCCTAGGAATTCAAGAGCAGCCTGGGCAACATAGTGAGTCCTCATCTCTACATAAAATATTAAACATTAGTCAGGCATGGTAGCATATACCTATAGTCTGAGCACCTCAGGAGGCTGAGGCAGGAGGATCACTTGAGCCCAGGAGTTTGAATTACAGTGAGCTCTACTGATGCCACTGCGTAATAGCCTGGGTAACACAGCAAAAAAATTAAAAAATGTTTAAAATCTCTATATATACATACTTGTATATATATAAGCTAAATAGCTGTAAAAAGTTAGAACAAAACTAAAAATAATTTATGAGGTTTTAAAAAATTATCAAATTATATTTTATATGGTCAAATGGATTAAAATTAAATAGACATACTTACAAATTTTATTAAATTTAACTTTAGCATTAATCATTTATTGTACAAAGGTTAGAATGCACAGTGGCTTACCTCTTAATCTTAGCACTCTAGGAAGCTGAGGCAGGAGGATCCTTTGAGCTCAGGAGTTCAAGATCAGCCTGAGCAAGAGCAAGACCCTTGTCTCTACTAAAAGGAGAAAAATCAGCTGGGCGTGGTGGTATGCACCTGTAATCCTAGCTACTCGGGAAGCTGAGGCAGGAGTATCATTTGAGCCCAGGAGTTTGAGGTTGCTGTGAGCTGGGCTGACACCATGGGACTTACAGTTTGGGCAAAAAATGAAATTCTGTCTCAAGAAAGATAAACTTTTATTTTCTCTTTTAAACAAAAATTTTGTATAATATTAATAAGAAGTAGTAAAAAACTTAGGCCGAGTGAGGTGGCTCACACCTGTAATCCTAGCACTCTGGGAGGCCGAGGCAGGTGTATTGCTTGAGCTCAGAAGTTCAAGACCAGCCTGACCAACAGTGAGATCCCATCTCTACTAAAAATGAAAAATTGGCAGTGACCGTAGCTCAGTGGGTAGAGTGCCTGCCTCATACACCGAGGCTGGCAGGTTCGAACCCGGCCTGGGCCAGCTAAAACAACAATGACAGCTGCAACAAAAAAATAACTGGGTGTTGTGGCAGATGCCTGTAGTCCCAGACACTTGGGAGGCTGAGGCAAGAGAATTGCTTAAGCCCAAGAATCTGAGGTTGCTGTGAGCTGTGATGCCACAGCATTCTACCCAGGCTATAGCTTGACACTCTGTCTTACAATAAATAAAATAAAATAAAATAAAATAAAATAAAATAAAATAAAATAAAATAAAATAAAATAAAATAAAATAAAATAAAATAAAATAAAATAAAATAAAATAAAATAAAATAAAATAAAATAAAATAAAATA
>CAUYPK010158426.1:0-34800 GCA_963574355.1 Loris lydekkerianus | reverse complement strand
GTCCCTTGCTGGCTCCCTGTATCCTCAAAGGGATGATCATAGGCAGATCCCTCCGGCCAGAGATGTCTGGAGTCTTGTCTCCCCAGATTCGCCAAGCCCAGTTACAGGGAAGCTGTTACTCAGCCGCCATCTTTCCAGCCCTCTGTCCAATATTCCATTTTGAAAAAAGAAAGAAAGAAAAGACTTACTAAGGCCAAAGTATGAATTGCAAAACTTTTTCCATTGGCCTATCGATGTACTAAGTTCTCATTTCAAGTTCAAATTCTTCTCTGAGAAGCATTGTTATTAAAGGATATTGATCTGACAGGTGATTATGAAAGTTGATTAGTTGTTCAGGTAACTGATCAAAGAGCATTTTTAAATGTTTTAATTTCTTAGAATTATAGATCAAGAGTTGGAGATGAGGATGAGATATATATTCATGAAAGTTTCTTCTAGAAGGAGGTACTGGAGCATGGTTGAGACTGTCCAGGTTCAAACACTGGCTTCTCAGATCTTGAGCTGTATAGTTAGATAAGTCATTGTGGTCTTGAGTGGTACATAGTTAAGTGCACTATAAATGTCAGCCCTTATTACTGGCCAAGGGAAGTGCCAGGACCATATGGCTCCAGGTCAAGGCATTCGGTGCAGCTTGGGGACATTTGGGATGATATGGGTGAGTCCAGTTGGGCACACTGGACCATACCAGGTCCTAGAGAAGAAGGTGGGCAAGGAGACAGGTCGGTTGGAATCTGAGCAATAATTCACACTTGGTTTCCAAGAGAAAATTAGGGGTTCCATTTAAGGATCCAGATTCCAGGACAGGAGATAATTGGAGAATACTCAGCTTAAATCTACAGAAGAACTGACGCAGGCAAATAGCTGCAGTGATTGGTGGGGAAGGGAGGGTGCAGAGAATATCATGGAAAAAAACAGTGCTCATAAGCCTCTCAGGGCATAAGAAGCGACATATTATAGTTACCTTAATATATCAGGCAAGCATTTAAGTTAGTGTCATAGTGGTGACACTGTTGATAACAGTACAGGGTCTGGAATTTTACCCTACTTACAAGACTACAGGTGTTAAAGTAAATCAAAGTGGAGATGGGGGACTTGTCAGCTGGATAGACAAAATAAGGCAAGTGCATAACTGTAACAATCAAATGTTTTCTTTGCTTTACTTCTGTGTTCATTCTATAAAAGCCCCTCACCCCACCTTGCATTCCTCCAGTGGAGCTTCTGACCACTTCTGGAGCTACCCAATTCATGAATTGCTAGTAAACATTTTATTGTGCCTCAACTTATCTTTTTAACACAAATGATTCTTTCAAAAGACAGGAAACTCCTGAGTTGGAGACAAAGGACTTTATTATAATATATGTGGCAAAAGAAGCAGCCAGAGCTTTGTGTTGGCTCCCCATGCCTGCCAAGTTCCACGACAGTGACAAAAAGGCCCTTTCAAGGATGACTGTACATACAGAAAACTGTGTTAGGAGAGAAGACTACTAAGACGGCAGATTCACTGCTGTCATCGTATCAGAACCAAGCCTGCTCTTTGACTAGCTGGAGACATTACCTCCTCCCTGAAGCTTGCCTGTTGCAGACACAACCCTGAATGATGGCCCAGGCAAAGCACAATTAGGGTCTTGCACTTTTTATATGCTCCGGAGGAACAGGCAGGGATGCTCAGTGCCACAGGCAGATTACCTCTCCCTACAGCACTGCTAAACCAGGATGGAAACTTTAGTTAGGGATGATTCCAAAATAAGGCTGAACTAAGTCAAAAGGAAGGAGACTCCAGAAGTCCAAAAGCAAGGAACTGGAGAGCACAGGTGGGTCAAGGGCTGTCTGAAGACGAGCCAAGACTGAAGGCAGGGATCTAGAATGTGTGCAGGATAGAAGCTATAAGAAAAGATGAGACCTCCAAGGGACAGAGCATAGAGGAAGAGCGTGGCCAGAGAAGGGCTCATGTAAAATGCCCAAGTGAGAGGGTAGGACTGAGGTAGCAGGTGGAGACCAGGGCCACAGAAAAATTAGTCAGAGCACACTGAGGGGAAGGGAACCCTTCCCTGGCCCGTCCCCAGGATGGGGAGGTGCCCTGCTGTGCACCCTCCTAGCACCTTCCTTCTGTCCACCTGCCCTGTAGTTGGCAGCCTTTGGGCTGTAGCTCCCTCCAGAATGGGGAGGGAGTGTTTTCACCTCAATACCCAGAATCTGCAGCAGTGCCGCTCATGGTTGGCTCTCGGTGTGTGCATTTTTAACTAATGAGTTAGTCGGTGAGTTGGTGAGGTAGTTAATTTCCAGAAATATTAATACTATGTGATCCGTGGTGCCTGATTGTGCAGATAAATAATTTGTGATGAAGACTGAGATCAAAACCATTGCTTATGGAAATTGGGAAGTCACGGGTCACAATAATGGAAGACAGTTTTGTGGGCATGAATGTACACAAACCAGATCTCCACGGGAAGGGTGGAAAGCCCACATGCCGAGCGACTATGCTTCAGGTCCCCCCACCCTGCTGTATCTGTGACTATAGTCAGGTAGACTTTGCTTTGTCTCAAAGAGAAGCAGAATTGTTAGAACTGAAATGAAAAGAAATGAAAACAGTCAAGGTCAGCTTTTTAAAAATATTTCCCCAAGTGGTTCTGGAGATTAAAATATCAGGCCTTGGGAAGGAGGTGGGGAACAGAGTATAATACCAGCTCAGTGGCATCTGGGGTAGAAAAGAATAGGAAAGAGACACCTCACCCCGTCCCCCAGGAGACTAGGTGGAGTTTGCTGGGGTGGGGGGAGACCAGAGTCAGGCCAGAGCCCTAGCCAGGGACGTAAAAGGGCCTGCTCAGGACACCAACCTTGGGGATCATATGAAGGGATCACCATGTTCCCACCTTCTCAGTGACCCCAAACACACTATCCGTGTTCCCACCTCAGAGGTTTTGCGTTTATGTTCCCTCTACCTGTAATGTTCTTCATATAACTCAGCCCCTCATTTCCTTCAGGTCTCTCCTTAAATATATGCCTCTCAGAGAGGCCTCCCCTGACCCTGTTATCAAACCCCTTTCCCCCATCACTCTTGATTTCCACTTTTCTTTTCCATGGTTTCACCAACCTTCCTGATACCTACGAGGCACATCAAGGTGTATGTTGCCACGTGACTTCCCATCTGCTATCCCATCTCTAACAAAAATGATAAGGGAAAGGAACAAAGACACAAAAGGTTCTGCAACAACACTCATGCATTTCCCACTTTTCTAAGGAATTTTGTGCTTGCTGAAGGGTAACATTTCTATTGGGAGATAGGAGTTCCATTTTCAGAACTCCAAATGAAGAAAGAAACGTTGAAATTGGCTATCATCGCAGACAGTAACTTTGGCTTTGAAAGAGAAAGTTGGATCATCTGGTCCCTTGAGAAGCAGTGGCCAGGTCACATCCACAGAACTTCACACAGAAGACCCTCTGTCTGCTCCTCCTAAGACTAGCTCAGAATGAGAGAGCTGTTTCTCACCATGCAGAGTTTTGAAAAAAAAAAAAGCAACCTCCCTAGGAGAAGGCTAAGAAGCCAATTTGGTTAACATCTTATTAAATAATCATCACTTTATCTTCTAATGGAAGTATTACAAAGTAGCAAGCAGGCATAATTTCTCAGAAGAGAAAAAAATATGTATTTTGGGGGGTGAGGGGAAGAGAGTCTTACTTTGTCATCCTTAGTAGAGTGCCGTGGTGTCATAGCTCACAGCAACCTTAAACTTCTTGCCTCAAGCAATTCTCTTGCCTCAGCCTCCCAAGTAGCTGGGACTACAGGCTCCTGTCACAATGCTTGACTATTTTGTTTTTTAGAGACAGGGTTCTCCCTCTTGCTTAGGTTGGTCTCAAACTCCTGAGCTCAGACAATCCACCCACCTCAGCTTCCCAAAGTACTAGGATTACAGGCGTGAGCAGCCGCACCCAGGCTTAGAAGAGTAAAATATTTTTAATTTCAGAAATTTTTATTTATTTTTCTCCCAGAGAGAATTACTCTCTTACCACTTTATAAAAAGAACTACAACCAATTAATTAATAATGTCAAGGCCTGTGAATGAAACAAAGGATTCTCCTCATCTCTGGCCAGATAAATGTAAACACCAAGCCAACCCCTGCAGACTAGCCTAGGCCACTGGGAGCATGTGGGAGGAGGAGCTGATTCAATCATTTCTTTGCCATGGGGTGAGGATCTTCTGTCAACCAGAGGTTGCCCGATGCTTGTGATTCTTCCAGCAGAGGGAAACACCCTCATGTCCCAAGACTTTGCTGAGCCCTTTCAAACTGCTGTATGTGAACCCATGTTTGGTAATGCAAGCACCCCCTCAACAGAGTCAGAACCCTTAATGCTAAAGAAATAAAGCCATAATCCTCCTCTACTTGGGTGGGACTAGACAATAGTCAAATCCTTCCCTGCTCCACATGGGGCTCACTTCTTTGCCCTGTGGACTGATTACAGACCTCTAGATTAAAATTAAATGGCCAAGTCATCTTGAATCCAAGCCTGCAAGGGGTGTGCTGTGCTGACGCAGACAGGAAAGTCAGCAGAAGAAAGACAGACAGTAGATGACAACATACATCACACTTCAGATCTTACTCAAATTCTAAGGGGTTGCTTTGGATTCTGAGCCTGTCACCGAAGAAGAAAGCTCATCTCCGTGAGCAGGGACTCCTGCCCCAGTGGGGTGAGCTGTGACATATCTGGGGAGATGAGTTAGCCTGAAACCCTCCAGCTAGCAATGCAGCAGCAAGGGGCTGGAGGGGACAGTGGGGAGAGCTAGGGCTGCAGGGACAGCCAGTGCCATCAGCAGAAGTCTCTCTCAAGCTACACAGGGAAGGCCATCTAGGAGGAGGGAGAAGAGCATGGTGGGAAAATGGCTGCTTTTAAGCAGTGAGAGCTGCTCATTATCATGTGCCTTCCCTCACTAACACACACACACACACGCACACACACACACACACACAAAGCAGGACAACTCTAACCCCCCCCCCCCCCCAGTGGAAGAAGTATCCACCCACTGCCCTTATACTGTGTTCTCAGAGTGGGAGACTGCAGTGTTAGGCTGGGCATAGGGGCTCACACCTGTAATCCTGCTGAGGCTGGAGGATCACTTGAGCTCACGAGTTTGAGACCAGCCTGAGCAAGAGGCTGTCTGTAGTAGTAGTAGGTGTTGTAGTAGGCACCTGTACTCCCAGCTGCTGAGAAGGTTAATGCAGGAGGCTCACTTGAGCCTGAGAGTTTGAGGTTGCTGTGAGCTATGATGATACCATGGCACTGGACTGAGGGCGACAGAGTGAGACTCTGTCAAAAAAGGGGTGGGGTGGAGGAGTCAGACAGCAGGGTTGGGAAGCACCCAGAAACTGTGGGGAAAGAAGCACTCCCGAGGTGGAGGAAGCGAGGCTTTCTCCAGAACCAGGTTACCCAATAGGCTTAGAGATTCTGGGATGGGTAGTTTTGAGTTAGAAAAATTAATTAAAGACTAAATCCTAGTACACACCTTACTAGAGGATAGGAAAACCCTAAGCAGGAGTGAAAAAAAGGCAAAGTTGCTGTTGGCTGTCAATAATAATAATCATAGCAGCAAATTCCCACATGGTGCCACCTGTGCGTCAGGTGCTCTTCTTAACCTCTCTCTGTGTGAACTCACTTCGTCTTTATCGCACCCCATGCACTATGTGCTGTTATTAACCCCACCGTACAAACAAGATCACGAGGCATACATAACCTATGCGACTTCCTCAGGTCCACACAGCTAATCAGGACAGAAAAGGGATTGGAATCCAGGAAATGTAATTTTAGAGTCCATGTATTTGATTGATATATGTAAGTGTAGGTGTAGGTATGGATATGAGTTTGGAGATACGGATTGAAATATGGATGGAAAGAGAGAGAAGAATACACCTATCCACCTTTCTAGAGGGTTGGAGACTCCTAAACAAAAGTAATGATTTTGAAAGGATCTTAGTTTTGCTAGAGGAGGCCAGTTCAGGGAGAAAGAGAGAGATGGATAGACAGATAAGTACAGAGAGCAGGGTAGGCCATGTGTGCTCCCTTGAGCTCGGGAGTTTGAGTCCAGCCTGAGCAAGAGCAAGACCTCTGTCTCTACAAAAAATAGGAAAATTATGTGGGGGTGGTGGTAGTGTACCTGTAGTCCCAGCTACTAGGGAGGCTGAGGCAGGAGGATTGCTTGAGCCTAGGAGTTTGAGGTTGCTGTGAACTAGGCTGATGCCATGGCACTCCAGCCTGGGGCAACAGAGTGGAAACAAAGCAGGGAAAGAAAGAGAAAGTAATGGAGAGCGAGGACTTTTTAAAGATAGGATGGCTAGGACTGGTGATATTCATTGTAGTCCAGGGCAGATTCCCAAGGCCTGCCTGAGCCAAGAGCAAGTGTGATCAGGTATGACCAGGTCTCCGGGTTCAGGGGGAAACTCCAGAGAAGACCTAGGATTTGGTACCATCCTGAGGGCAGCTTACACCGCAGCAGAGGCCCGTGAGGGTGCAGCGGATACGTGGAACCCCTGTTCTCTCTCCCCATCATAAGTACCCTCCCAAGCCTGACACACAAGCACCAGATGGCATCTGGAGAGAAGAAAGGAAAGGGAGCAGAAGCCCAAGAGACTGAGCCTTTTACAAAAACAGACTGAACATTTACCTCATAAGCCTGTTTAAATTATCAAATCTAAATAAGTTATTCAACTAGACTAAATCATAAGGCTCTCCAGGTGCCTCATGCCCTATCCACCAGAACAGGGACTTAGAAGGGACAGCAGATCACCACTAGAAAAGTACAGAGTAACTCTGCTCTCTGTATAGCACGGTGGCGCTGCTGCCTCCACTTCAAGGCTACACTTTGCCAGGAGAGCAGACAGGACCTGATGGTAGCAAGAGGAAGCCAAATGAGTCCTGTTGTTTTTTTGGAGGTGGAAAGTCGTGCTATTACTGATGCTTAACAATGTCAAGGATTAGAAACTGAAAACACAGGATAGGGGATTTCTCTGGAAAGAAGAAAAGAATTATTCATTTTTCATTATAATTTTTCCAAAGCTAAAAGCATGATTTAGGAGAAGCCATTGGTGGCATTGCTGCATTCAATTACCCAGCACAAATCTGGACGGGCCTCACAGCTATTTCCAGGCTTCCGAATGTGACTGTTAAATATGCCTTAATCGGAAAGGACAACGCAATCAAGCAGCTTCCTGTCATTTGTCATCATTTCTATGAAGAGGATTTATTAGCAACTGTCTGCATGTGGTTCAGGCAGCCTGGATTTTATATACATAAATTAAGCAGTCACAATCCCTACCCTCTTTAAATTTAAACTTGGCAATATTGATTTTAACAATTACATGAGTAAATAACACAGTTTTACCTGCAATTGTTTTCCACCCTGCTCTGAGATCCAGCCACAGGGAAGCTCTTTCGCAAGTCCATGCAGGAATTCTGTACCCACTCTAGTCTCACTACCTAGACCCCCATACAGAGTGTAGTGGACAGTTAGGACATGTCACTCTATTGGGAACTGAAAGTGGGGAAATGTCTTTTCCTATACAACAGAAGAGTCCCACCCTGTTGGAGACCTCCCTGATTTTTATTACTCCATCACTTCTTTTCTAAAAAATCACCCATTTTTATTCAGGGTAGTAATGTGCCTAACATTTTATATTGTATTTCTCAGTATCACTTGCAGGTGAAGGAGGGCATGTGACATGATTCTTGCCAATGAGATGTAAGTGGGATCACCAAATGGCACTTCTGGGGAAGCAATTTTTTAAAGAACTACCTCAGCTGACATTCACCTTTGCCCTTTGCTCTTCACCCTCTGCTTTTCTTCCCTGGAATGCAGATGAGATGCTGGATATGTGACATGAGGAGTCAATTAGAAGAGCTAAAGTTATATTTTAAGGATGGCTGAACAGAAAGATAGAAAGCCCCAGGGTCCCTTGCACCAGTTATAAATTGTTATATGAGGAAAATAAAATCACTATTTGGTTAAGCCCCCATAGTTAGAGTCCTACTTTTGGTAGTCAAGTGCAAGCCCTAATTGCTTTGAAGAGAGATAAAGACTCTAAAATCTAGAGGGCCACTGTGATTGGTGCTCACTTTTTGACAGAGTTTTTTCCGTTTCAGCACCTACAGGTATCTGCGGAACTGGAAGCAACACCGGCACAGAGGAGTTTCACCCCAGTTCAATCATGAGCAGATAACCAGTGAGGCCCAAGATGGGCTGGACACAACAGGGCACTGTGGGTGTGAGCCTTGGCCCTCCTGGCATCACCGTTCTTTTCTGGGAAGAGGAACAAAAAACAATGAAAGGAAGGGACAGTGCTGTGAAGACAGAAGGCTGGCAGGAGAAGTACGAGGCAGCCAGAGGAGCCCCCTTTCTACTGTGGCCCCTTAGTCTGCTCAGGGTGCTGTAATGGGACACCACAGATGGGGGCAGACGCGGGTTTCAACAATAGAATTTTTTGTTGTTGTTGTTGTTATTGCAGTTCTGGAGGCTCAAACCACCAACAGTGTGGTTTCTACTGAGGCCTCTCTTCCTGACTTATAGATAGCTCCCTCCTCACTCTGTCCTCACGTGGCCTTTCTTCTGTTCACACAGGCACACACAGGGACAGAGAAAGAGCTCTGGGGTCTCCTCTTCCTGCAAGGACCCCAGCCTGTTGGATTAGGACCTCCCTCTCTCGGGCTCATTTAACCTTCCTGAAGGCCCTCTCTCCAAATACTGCACGGTTACACTGGGGGTTAGGGCTTCAATATATCAATTGGCGGGGGCATATTTCTGCCATCATAGGCGACTTATGAACGGTGACCTGAGGGAAGAGACAGTGTAAGTCAAAATGAGACCTGTGGGAAAAGCATTCCAGACAGAGGGACAGAAAGTGCTAAGGACCAGCTGTAGGAGTGTGTTTGGCATGTTTGAGGGACAACAAAGAGGTCAGTGTTCCCAGAGCAAATGAGCAAGGGAAAGAGTGACAGAAGATGGGGCAGAGAGAGAACAGAGGCCAGATCACATACAGCTATGTACGGCATTGAAAGGACTTTGACTTTACCCTGGAGGAGGTGAGAAGCCACTCAAAATGGGCTATCACTCTGTCATCCAGGTTGGAGTGCACTGGCATGATCACGGTTCACTGCACCCTCAAACTCCTGTGCTTAGTCAAGGTTCCTGCTCTACTCAGCCTCTCAAGTTGCTGGGACTTCAGGTGCGTGCCACCATGCCTGGCCAATGTGTCTTTTTATTTACTTATTTATTTTACATATACACGTGTTTATTAGGTTTCCATTTTTTTGCCTTCACAAAATTAAAAAGGCTTAACGTTTAATAACAATAACAATGTTTAAGATAGGGACCTCGTAAAGAATGAACGAACGTAAATACATTCAGAAAAGGAATCAGACAATTGCTACATCAAAATATTAAGCAATAATAGTAATAATAATGCAAAGAAAATAACATTCACATTGTCAAATAAGGGTATGTCTATTTTTTTAATTTTAATTTTTTTTTGTTAAATCATAGCTGTGTACATTAATGTGATCATGGGGCAGCATACACTGGTTTTATAGACCGTTTGATACATTTTCATCACACTGGTTAACATAGTCTTCCTGGAATTTTCTTAGTTATTGTGTTAAGACATTTACATTCTACATTTACTAAGTTTCACATAGACCCTTGTAAGATGCACCGCAGGTGTAATCCCACCAATTACCCTCCCTCTGCCCACCTGCCCCCTCTTTCCCCTCCCTTTCCCCCTTCCCCCTTTTCTTGGGTTATAACTGGGTTAGAGCTTTCATGTGAAAGCCATAAATTATTATTTAGCCATAAATTATTATTACTATGAAAGCCATTTCATAGTAGAGCTGAGTACATTGGATACTTTTCCTTCCATTCTTGAGATACTTTACTAAGAAGAATATGTTCCAGCTCCATCCATGTAAGCATGTAAGAGGTAAAGTCTCCATCTTTCTTTAAGGCTGCCTAATATTCCATGGTGTACCACAATTTATTAATCCATTCATGGATCAATGGGCACTTGGGCTTTTTTCATGACTAAGCAATTATGAATTGGGCTGCAATAAACATTCTGGTACAAATATCTTTGTTACAATGTGATTTTTGGTCTTCTGGGTATATCCCTAGTAGAGGAATTATAGGATTGAATGGCAGATCTATTTTTATATCTCTAAGTGTTCTCCAAACATCTTTCCAAAAGGAATGTATTAATTTGCATTCCCACCAGCAGTGTAGAAGTGTGCCCTTTTCTCCACATCCACGTCAATATCTCTAGTCTTGGGATTTTGTGATATAGGCCAATCGTACAGGGTATGTCTATTATAGAATGCTTTGACTCAGATTCAGTATGGAGTCATCAGTTAACTTCTTATTTTTTTTAAGTATCAAAAAAATGGACAACTAATATTTATAAATAAAAGTAAAAGATAATTTTGAAAAACATATCATGCCAAATCTTATAGACAATAGAAAAAGAAGAAATACTTCAAAATCATTCAACTTGATCTGGGTACACCTGATATTAAAATTGGAGAGAATATATTATTATAAAGAGAAAATTACAAACATATGTCATTTATAAATGAGGATGCAATATCCCAAACAATATATTAACAAGTTGAATTAAAAATTAACGTTTAAGTAATGTACTTTGGTCAAAATTAAATCTAATTTATGTGAGAATTAGTCACTATTTTATTTTCTTATTTTTTTTTTTTCTTTTTCTGCTTTTCCTTTCCCTCACCCCTTCTGTCCTTCTCTATCTGGTCTCCCGTTCCCCCATGTCCCACTGTGTCATTAATTGTCATTGTCTTCATATCAAAATTGAATACATAGGATTCGTACTTCTCCATCCCTGTGATGCTTCACTAAGAATAATGTGTTCCACCTCTATCCAGGTTGGCACAAAAGCTGCAAAATCTCCATTTTTTATGGCTGACTAATATTCCATGGTATACATATACCACAGCTTACCAATCCATTCCTGGGTTGAAGGACATTTAGGTTGTTTCCACATTTTGACAATTGTAAATTGGGCTGCAATAAACAGCCTAGTATAAGTGTCTTTATAATAAAAGGTTTTTTTCCTTCTGGGTAGATGCTCAATAATGTGATTGCAGCATTAAATGGGAAGTCTAGGTTGAGCCCTTTGAGGTTTTTCCATACTTCCTTCCAAAAAGGTTGTATTAGTTTGCAGTCCCACCAACAGTGTAAAAGTGTTCCCTCCTCTCCACATCCGATTTGTCTTATTTTTTTTTTTAGAGGTTGAGTTTTCATTATGTTGGCTAAACTTCTCTTGAGCTCATGGCTTCAAGATATACTTCCACCTCAGCCTCCTGAGTTGCTGGGATTATAGGGATGAGCTACCACACCCGGCACATAAGATCCCTAAACAGAGAAGTAACCTTACTTACATTTTAAAGCACTCACCCTGGCTGTCATGTGGAGAATGGACTGCGTGTGCAAAGCACACGTTAGCAGTTGAAGCTGTTAAATAACCAGGAGAGAGATAGACTCAGACGAGGGTGGTGGGGAATTGGTCAGATTTGGGATTTGGAGATGGTGCTGATGGGATTTGCTGCTGGTGGATGGGTATAGGGTGTGAGAGGCAGAGAAAAATCTGAGATGTCTTCAAGGTTTCTGACATAGGTATCTGAAGAATGAAATCACTATTTTCTCCAGTGGGGATATTCACGGGAAGATCAGTTTTTAAGAGGTGAAAACAGTTCAGTTTTGCATAAATTAATTTTGAGATGCCTTTTAGAAACCCAAGTGCAAACATTGAGCAGCCAGTTGGATAGGTGAATCTATCAGAAGTCAGAAATAGTCTAGGCCTGTGACATAAATTTAAGAACATCAAATTAAAATGGTATTTAAAACTGTGTGACCAGACCAAGGCCTCACCTCTGTAGGAAGGAGTACATCAAGGAGAGTTGAGCACCAAAGACTGAGCCCTGGAGACATCTGCAGCGTAAAGAGAGTCACAGTGAAAGGGACCCAATAGTAGGGGCTGAGAAGCAGCAGCCTGGAGGTTGGAGAAAACTGAGAAAGTATGATGACTTGGAGGCCAAATGAAACGTGTTTTGAGAAAGAGAGAATGCCACACTTACAACTGAGATGAAGGTCACTAAGGTGAGGACTACAGTCACTGCCAACCTTGAAAAGAGCTGTTTTTACAGAGTGATGAATTGGTATTAGTTATCTATAGCTGCATAACAAATGACTCCAAACTAGCAGCTTTAAACAATAAACACTTATTATGTCCCAGCTTCTGTGGGCTTCTGTCTCCCACAAGGCTGCGTCATGGAGTTGGCTGGGGCTAGGGTCATCTCGAGGCTTGATGGGCAGGTTCTGCTCCCAGGTTCTGCAACCCCTATTGGCCTGAGACACTAATCCTTTGCCAAGTGGGCCTCTCCACAATTTCCAAATTGTCATATATTTGGAATCATACCGCCTCTTCAGACTGGCTTCATTCGCTTAAGAACAGGCATTTAAATTCCTTCTATGTTTTTTCAAGGCTTGATGACTCGGTTCTTTTCATCACTGAATAATACCCAATTGCTTGGATATCCATTCATCTACTAAAGGATATCTTGGTTGCTTACAAGTTTTGGCAATTATGAGTAAGGTTTTACTGTGGACACAAATTGTAAACTCCTTTGGTAAACACCCAGGGGCATGCTTGCTGGATCTGCTGATAAGATGATAAGAGTATGTTTAGTTTTGTGAGAACTTGCTGAACCATTTTCCAAAGAGGCTGCACTGTTTTGCAGTCCCCCCAATGAATGAGTTGCTTGCTCCACATCCTGGTCAACATTTGGAATCGCCAGTGTTTTGGATTTTCACCCTTCTGATAGATGTGTAAGGGTATCTCAGTTATCTCAGTGTTGTTTCAGTTTACGATTTTCTAATGGCATGTGATCCTCAGCATCCTTTCACATGCCATTCCATCATTTTTTCTCTGCAGCCCACACTCCAGGGGAGTGGATTTTACAAGAGCGTGAATAGCAGGAGATGCCCCACACGATTGAGTTCAGAAGACAGTGGAGGGAAGGAATTAGGAACAATAATGAGAAACAAAGAAATAAGGGGTTAGCTGCAGAACCATGAGGAGTTAAAAATGTTTGTACTTTCGTTTTACAACAAACCTAATCATTCCGATCAAAAGGTGACACGTGGTATACATAACAATTCTGTTTTATGCTGTGTTCGTACACTTCCTAGTATTGTGAACAGCAATGCTGAGGATTGTAAATATCAAACCTGTGGTGGGATTTTTTTAAAAACAGTCTATTTTATACCCATGTGGGGATCAGAAACGGGAGCATCCACATGCCAGGGCTTCCAGGATATTTACATGTACCCCCTCTAATTGCTGGAATCAGCCACCTGGGTTTGTTTAGGCAGATGATGCCAATGTGCTGCAGCAAGGGCAGACCTTCTCTCCTGGCTTGAAAACAAGCCCACAGCTGCTTGGAAAGGGCAAACTGTTGGGCAGAGACCTACACATGGTAAACAGTCCAGTGACCCCAATTAAAATGTTACCCAACACGAGTGAGCATTTAAATTATAAATAATGTCTGCTGTTGCTTTATGTTCTGACTCCACACTGCAGCAACACACTGAAATAGGCACTAAATACAGACCCAAGAGTAAATGAATGGGCCGATTAATTCATGGAAACAGATGTCCTAGATCTGTGTCCAATGTTAGTCCACTGAGAACATGTGAGTCTAAGATCCTCCCTGGGGTAAAGATTGGGCAACTGCAAGATTTGGGAGAGAGAGAAAAATAATGTGCTTCCCCCACCCTTCATGTTGGGAACCAACTCAGACACAGACGTGTTAACAGAATGGAAGTTTAAGTGTCTTAAGAGTTGTGAACATCTCCCCATCCCAGCCTAGACCTTGGGCCACCATTGCCTTACACTGATCCTGGGCAGTGAAGGAAGCAAGAGAAAGCTTACAGTTAATCAGTTCAATGAACTCTTCTTGAGCTGTCTCAGGAACATCTTCAACTTTGACTGTGAATGGGCTTCTGGTAAGTGCAAATGGGGTGTCAGGTAGATTTGGAAAGTACGATGAAATTTGGTCTGCAAGCATGTGCAAGTGTTCTTTCACAGAAATTATCATTGTAATCCTTTGGTCTGGTTCAATATCATGTTCCTCAAAGAAAGCAGATAAGGTAGGCAAATTTTATTTTCATACAATTTCTTTTGCCAAAGCTGAAGTTTCATTTGGAATGATCGGATCTTTTCAGACAAATCAAGGCATGCTGCATTTGGTCCTTGCACCCCCACCCCCACCCCCTGTGCAGTTTAATCCAGGAAACCTATGTTCTGTACATGATGCTGCCCGTAGAACTGTGTTTTGCTGCAGCCAAGAAACTCCCTTGCCCCCCTCACCAGTGACACAGATGCTTTGGGGACAAGACATCTGCAGACAGTGTCTGTCATTCTAAGCATCATTCTAAGGTGGAATTTCCAGGCACCAGGTGTGCCCACCTTACATCACCCCTTCTTCAATAAGTTTCCACACACCCTTTAACATAGTTCCTTTAACAGGAGCCAATCTTCTGTTACATAATTAGACCTGAGTCTTTAAAATAAGCACAAAGGGGCATGGCTGAAGACTTTAAGAAACACTAAGAAGGGGGGGGGGGCAGAGATGTCTAAGATTATTGGAGTGCCAGGAGCTTCCTCTAACCTTCAGCAAAGTAAATGGACAACACAGCCAGGAGTGTGGGAGCAGATGCTCCTAGTCCACAGATTCCTTAGGCTCAGAGACCGGCACAGGATGCGGGGAAGGAGAGGTGCTCAGAGGCAGGGGAGGCTGAGGCAGAGAAGAAGCTCCAGGGCAGGGGAGGCAGGGTGCATAAGAGGCAGGGGCAAGGAAGGCCTGGGCAGGGGAGATGAGGATCTCAGGGAGAGGGGAGGCCCAGGACAAGGGAGACCCTGGCCCGCTTTGCCTGCCGCCAGCAGGGGGCGCGCTGGCCGGGCGGGTGGGGCGTGCGCGGGGCGGGCGGGGCCCTTGGGCAACTTTTTGGTTGGCTGCCGCCCGCGTGCTGACCGCCCAGACTCTTTTAAACTTGATCTCTCAGGCGTCTTCCCCTTTTCGGCCGTGGCGCGTGACTTGGTGAGTTGGGATCCGGCACATGGCTTAGGGTCTCTCCCGTGGCCCTTCGAAGGCGCGCCCCTCGCCGACCCTGGGCGCCAGGCTGGGCGACAGAGACCGGGGTTCAGCCCTGTGGGGTGGAGACCGCCGTGCGGTGGCTGGGCTCCCTGTCCGGGGGTCGGGCGCACGGGTAGCCTGTAGCTTCGTTCCAAGTTAAATGGTTCTGTTTGGAGAATCAGACCCCACTCCGGGGCGGGGGCGCAGACCCGGGGCCAGCCGGCTCCTTGGCGCGCTTGGGGCTCCCGCCAGCCCTGAGACTCCGATTTAGGAAGCGAATGAGATCGGGGATCTGAAGCGCTTTAAGTTTCCGAGGCCAGCAGTATCATGTTGTGTTGGCAACAAATGGAGGTGATTTCGCCCACGCAGCCACTAACCTCGATACACATGCCATTCAGTTGCCACCTGGCACCGCTGGATTTTTATTTTAAAGGTCTGGGGGGTGAGTCCTGCGGGGAGAACGACCACAGTGAGGCACAGCTCTGTGAGCCTTCATAAGGCAGCCTGCAAGACTCTCCTCCAGATCTATCTTTTCAGGCGTGACCCGCGCCTTCCCTCCCACAATTTTCAAGGCAAGAGGGTCGTTTTGGTTTTCTGGCCTGGGAAAAAATTCTGAGCCATTGGTTTCTCCTGACCTGGACAAGGCTGGACTAAGTCTATGATGTAGAAACATGCAAGGCTGCCTGAGAGAAAGTTTGTCTCGGGAAGAATTTTCTGGCTCTGGACAGCACTATTGAGCATTCTAATTGCTTGTTACTGGTACAACTTCCTGCACAAATGATGTACAAATTTAGTAAAATGTGTAAAAATCTAAATTTAGATTTGAATGAATGAAGGAATCATTATGGTCATGGTAGGTACCAGTTAGTAGTTTTCTGTTAAAATATGAAGCTCGTGGTTAACATGTTTTCCTCAGCTGTGAAATACTGTTACTGCCTTTTTAATAGTTTGAAAATCAATGGGAAACTGAAATTACCATGCCTTTATTTATTTTTTGGAGACAATCTCACTTTGTCACCCTCTGTAGAATGCCATGGCGTCATATCTCACAGCAACCTCAAACTCTTGGGCTCAAGCAATTCTCTTGCCTCAGCCTCCCAAGCAGCTGGGACTACAGGCCCCTGCCACAACCAATGCTTGGCTATTTTTACATAGGAGGTCTCCCTCTGGCTCAGGCTGGTCTCAAACCTGTGAGCTCAGGCAGTTCACCCACCTCCACCTCCCAGAGTGCTAGGATTACAGGCATGAGCCACCGGGCCCCACTACCATGCTTTCAAGGGGGGGTGGGTGGGAGTGCATGCTGTTGCTGCCTATATTCTAAGCACCAATTGCCAGCCATATATTATATTTGGGCCCATAACACATAGACAATTTTCCCGGCCCTGAATATCCTGATGTCTGGCGAAAGGCCCCCTGTACTACAAGAAAATGCAGTGGCTTTGCTGTACCACGGTTTTACATGTTGGGCACGGCTGTAGATCCTAACAGTTCAGTTTGATCTGTGAGAGACATCCTAGGAAGCAGCCTTTGCTGGTGTCTATTTAAGGATTGTGGAAACTGAACTATTGCCCAGGGCTGGAAACTATTCTTAGCCAGCTGAACTCAGCCTCAGAGTAAACAAGTTTCCAGCTTCCTTTGGTTTTTCAATCTATGAAAGTTTGTTTCCATTCTTCCTAGCTAAATACTGTTGCCAATAATGTTTCTTCTCTAAAGTTGATACTAGTCCAGCTTAATGTAGCAGAGGTAGTGCCAGAAAGATGGTGACTGGACATAAAATAGTTTCCAGGATCTAAGTACTTAATTCACTTCATTTTACTTCTAGCTGCAAAATAGGATGCCCAAGTATCAGGAAATTTGGAGAAAATAACTTTGTGCAGAAATTCTATTCAAAGGTAGCATTTTATTCATAATTAGAAGCTAGTAGACAGTCACAGAAAGGCCACTCCTGGAGTTGGGATTTGTTTGTTTTCTTTTAGGTCTGTTACCCAGGCTAGAGTGCTGTGGCCTCAGCCTAGCTCCTAGCAACCTCAAAGTCCTGGGCTCAAGCAATCCTATTGCCACAGCCTTCTGAGTAGCTAGGACTACAGGTGCCTGCCACCAATGCCCAGCTAATTTTTCTGTTTAGTAAAGATGCAGCCTTGCTCTTGTTCTGGCTAGTCTGCAAATCCTAATTTCAAGGGATCCTCCCTGCTCAGTCATCAGTCTTGGTTCACATACTCGTATAGTATAAACTGTTACTGTTGGCATATATGTGGCAATGGTGGGCTTCATTCTGCCTAAGATTAGTATTTCACTTTTTAAAATTTAGTTTGTATCTTGTTTTTTCCATGTGGTTTTTATGTTTTTTGAACTACAAATTTGTTTACTAATTTTCCCAGCATGCTAGGATTACAGGTGGAAGTGTAAACCACCCCCCTTCCACCAAAGCTACTCTTTAACAAAAAGTTAGGGCATGATATTCTAAACATTGTTCATGTCACTTTTTTACCAGGTTCAATGGAGTTCAAGATGGTGATGAATTTAAGGTATGAACCATATGAAAATAATTCAGCTTGAGTTAGTAGTCGAATATAAATCTTGGCTAAGGATGAGAACTCTAATCTGATTGGATTCTGCTCTGATGGATTAAAGGATTTACCTGAGGCCAACTTGCTATGCAGGAATTTGCTAAAGGGACTCATCCCTTTTAAAATTATGCTATAGTTTAAAAAAAAAAAAAAAAAAAAAGACAAGAAAAAGATAGGATTTTTAAAAAATAAAAATAAAATTTCAAAAAGAAAAAGATAGGATTTTAAGTAAAAATTGTTGATGCGACATTACTAAGTCAGCAGTATATAATACATTGGGGATTCCATGTACCTGCTCAGTTTTTGTAAACAATTTAGGATCACTATGTGTTATTTAATAATACCTATGGTGGTATTTCTTTTACAGGTCTTGTACTTCAAAGAATCTGAAGTTTTTCAAGTGAAAAAGACGTATTTGAGTGTGTGATCACTGATAAATACAGTGAGGTTTTTGCGGCTTTTGTCCCTTTCAGGGTGGTAGCATGGTGAGTTCTGAGGTGGTCCTAATTATCTACAGGAATATTTATCTGAGAATTTTATGCCTCTGCCCTGTAGCTGAGTTGGACCTATAGAGAATTTCTACAGAATTCAATGTCATTATTTAAAGTAGTTTTTCTATCTCCAGCTGTGTTCTGAAACTTGCTACAATGTTAACATGAAAGAGCAAGTCTTTAGTCCTGGTTCACACACTCTATGAACTGTTACTGTTGGCATGTATGTGGTGATGGTGGGCTTCAGTCTGCCTAAGATTAAAGTATCTTACTTTTTAAAATTTAGTGTATGTGTATCTTTTCCAAGTAGTTTGTATGTTTTATATACTACAAATTTGCTTACCACTGTTCCACATCTTGATTATGTAATACTTAGCAGCTACATTTATTTTTATTTTATTTTATTTTATTTTATTTTATTTATTTATGTTTTTGAGACAGTCTCACTGTGTCACCCTCAGTAGAGTGTCATGGTGTCACAGCTCACAGTAACCTCAAACTCTTGGGCTCAAGCGATTCTCTTGCCTCAGCCTCCCAAGTAATTTCCTGTAGGTGCTGTTGTTTCCACAGGGCCTGTTGAACCCTGCCCAGGTTATCCAAGTTCTTCTGACATGAGCTGAGTTGTGCCATCTTGCCTGCATGAACAAAGCCCTTCAAGTGTTGCTTAAGTTTTCTGGTTTAATAACATTCCTTACTGCACCCTCCCACCTCCACTCCCTGTGCCCTAGTGATAGGGAGTTATCCAAAACAGTACCTTGGTTAAGAAGTCTAGGGTCACCAAAGCTAACAGAAGGAAAATCAACTTGCCCTCCTTAGCTCAGCGCATGCCTGCGTATTTAGCACAGCTAAGGCAGGATGGAAAGATGCCTTACACTACCAGACTATTCTTTTCTGATCGAGTGCCCTGAAGGGAAGTGAAGCAAACCTGGAATTCAGTGAAATGTTTTCAAAGAGTATTTACTAATTCCAAGTGAGGCATTTGTGCCTGAAAAGAGTCTTTAATTATGATGGTAAAAGAAAATGTGATTTGAATACAGTTTTGATCCTAACAGTTATTTCATTGAAAATATTAAGTCTTATTTGAGAACTCCACTTACTAATTTTCCCAGATAGTGACAAAACACGCGCAGTATAATAACTGTGCCACTATTTGTGTCAGTTTAGCTGGAGTCAACTTGATGCCAAGAAGAGCCGTTTTGTCTACGGTACTCTACAGAGTTTATAAGCACTTGAAGACAAGTAGATTTTGTTTCAGCAAAAATTTCTAGTCAAAGTATATCAGACTAAAATATTTGTATTTTTGAGGATCCTAAAACCTTAAATATTGATTTGGCAAATATTTATTGACCCAGTGTATATGAAGTCCTGTGATAGAGAAAATTTCTAATTTTATAAAACTAACACGGTGATTTGTTCATTTCAATATGTGAGATGGAGCTGATTAGACCACTTCTGTTGTAAGGAATACTTTCACTAGTCAGATCTGAAAAATTTAATTGTTAAGGCAAACTCTCAAGAGACTCATGTCTATTCATACAGATTCTACCACATTCCCAAAATAATTTGAGGTGGTTTGTAAAGGCAGAGGGAGGGTGGTGTCTGTCGCTCATTGAGTAGGGCACAAGCCCCATATACTGAGAGTGGTGGGTTCCAACCCGGGCCCGGCCAAACTGCAATAAAAAATAGCTGGGCGCTGTGGTGGGTGCCTGAAGTCTCAGCTACTCTGGAGGCTGAGGCAAGAGAATCATCCAAAGAGCTGAAGGTTGCTATGGGCGGTGATGCCACGGCACTCTACCGATGGTGACAAAGTGAGACTCTGTCTCAAAAAAAAAAAATAATTAGCAGAGGGATAAAAGTTCAAGAATAAAAAATGCCAGCAGGCCCCATGCTGTAGGATCCAGGCAATTTGACTCCAAGGGTAGAGAAAAGAGCCAATTGGCAAATTAGCAACTTGGCAGGCAGTTATATAAAACTTCCACATGGAGGAGAGGAGTGGTCATTTACATTCCAGCTCCCCAAACTCTAGGAGAGGTTTCTTTTTGCCCCGTACTGTTTTGAGTACTGTACTTTGAAGGGAGTAGAACAGAAGGTATCTGGAAAACTAAATGGGAATCTAGAGAAAATAGAGATTGATACATTTTCCCCTAGAAGCAGAGAAGTCAGTTGACCAACGATCCTGGGCACAGAAAACCACACTCAGATTGTGTGAACAGATAAATAGCCAGCAATGTGTTTGAAAAGCTTCTTTTTATTTTATAATCATAAAGATTGCCTTTTAAAAATCTGCCGCATGTTCATCAACTGAAAAATTCTGATTCCAATATTATAAAATTGTTATGAATCACAATCTGGGATTATGCCACCAAAGCCCCCTAGTGGAGTTTCTCTGTACTGCAGGGGCCCAGGGTCTTGAGGAAAACCTCCACCGTTGCCATCTGCATTTCTAGAAAGACAGCTCCACACCAATCTGTTTCAGAGACAAAGAGATAAAAGCCAGTCAAGTCAGTTTGATGTATGCCCCTTTAATTTGTTTCTGATAGAATGTCTTATGCCATTGATTTTCCAGCAGGACAATTACCAATTACCTGGCATGTTACCCCACTCTTTGAGGCTGAAGCCTATCTCATCATTTATAGGCCTCTTAACAGTGGGGAAATATGTAGAATTTTGGGAAGCAGAGTCTAAAACCACCCTCCAATGTGGTAGCTTCTAACCATCTATGGATACTCAGTACTAGTCCAAATTGACATTTGCTGTAGGTATGAAAACATCAGATATGAGGAATCAATTCGAAAAAATATAAAATACTTCATTTTTTTTTCTTTTTGAGACAGACTCTCATTATGTCACCCTCAGTAGAGTGCCATGGCATCACAGCTCACAGCAACCTCAAACTCTTGGGCTCAAGCGATTCTCTTGCCTTAGCCTCCCAAGTAGCTGGGACTACAGGCATCTGCCATAATGCCTGGCTATATTTTTTTTGTTGGCAGTTGTCATTGTTTAGCAGGCTGGGGCCAGGTTTTACATACACCACCAGCCTCGGTGTATGTGGCTGGTGCCCTAACCAGCAAGCTACAGGTGCCAATTTTATATTGGTTAGAAGTTGAATGATAGTTTGTGTATGCAGGGTTAAATGAAATACATTTCTAAAATGGTATATGATTTATATTATATTTTTGTTAGCACTGGTCTGAGATATAAATCAAAATAATCATAGAAAGAGACAAGTAGTGGTTCTACTACCCAAGAGTGAG
This sequence comes from Loris lydekkerianus, assembly GCA_963574355.1. Classification (NCBI taxonomy): domain Eukaryota; kingdom Metazoa; phylum Chordata; class Mammalia; order Primates; family Lorisidae; genus Loris; species Loris lydekkerianus. The sequence continues at coordinate 13,298 of CAUYPK010158426.1, read as the reverse complement.
AGAGATGTTGCTGTTCTATATAGAACTTGAGAAAAAAGAAGAGTATTAGTAGCACTTAAAATGCAGAATCTATAGGTAAGTATTAATTATTTTTTTCAAGGGCAGAAGGTGTAGGGCTAGATAGCCATTACCATTCAGAAGATGTCATAAAGTCTACACTTAAGCTATTATTACATCTGTACTTTTCTGTTTATGTTTACTCTGTATGAGCATTTGTATGTTCATTAAAATAATCGAGGATGAAAGTTCTGGTTTCCTGATCTAGTTGGTCTGGGGTGGGTCTTCTAGGGTTTTTCTTTTTTTTTAATAGAAGGGGAGACATTTTGGGAGATGATACCATAAACATTACCAGAATTTGTATAAGGTAGAGCTCAGGTGATGCACCTGCCTCAGCCACCCAAAGGGCTAGGATTAAGGGCATGAGCCACCACTCCCAGCCCAAAGTGCTCTCTTTAAAAACTACCTTACCAAGCAAAATGTTCCATAAAATTCTCTCCTTCCCTTGTTTTCATGTAACTGATATAAAAAGCAAGTCTGTGTAAAATCCCCTCTGGGAGTTTTCTTGCTACTAATGATTTTTTTTTTTTTTTTTTTTTTGTGTTTTTGTTTTTAGCAATAAATGAATTCTTCCCTTAGAATTCACATTTCTCTTAAGTAGTAGTTCTTAATGGGTGGTGAGGGATGAGGACAAATCTGTCCCCCGTTAGGGATATTTGGCTGTCTGGAGACACTTTTTTTTTTTTTTTTTAAAGACCCAGTCCTAAGCTGTTGTCCTGGGTAGAATGCCGTGATGACATAGCTCACAGCAACTTCCAACTCTTGGGCCAAGTGATTCTCTCTTGCCCTCCCAAGTAGATAGAATGACAGGCGTATGCCACTATGCCTGCTTAACTTGTAATTTTTGTAGAGATGGGGTTTCATAAGTGACCAGAAATCACAATGCACTTATCACAAACTTGTCATCTTAATCAGACCTGGACTTAACTTGATCACGGAGGGGAAGCTGGCCCCAGGGTCCATATACCAAACAAAAGTTGTTATCATGATGTGTTTCTCCAACAATAGCTTCAGTCCTCATTAGAGACACTAAGCTCATCAAAAGAACATTCAGAAACCAGCAGAACAAAAACCCCACACCCAAAGACTTGACCAAACATCACTGACCCACTCCACTCTCTAATTTTAACATTGACCAGAATATTTTGATTGATTTTATTTATTTTTGAAACGGAGTCTCAACCTGCTGCCCAGGTTAGAGTGCGTGGCATCATAGATCACAGCGACCTCCAACTCTTGGGCTCAAGCAATCTTCTTGCTTCAGTTTTTTCTATTTTAGTTGAGATGAGGGTCTCACTTTGGTTTAGGCTGGTCTTAAACTTGTAAGCTCAAGCTGTCCACCCACCTCAGCCTCCCAGAGTGCTAGGATTACAGGCATGAGCCACTGTGCTCAGCCATTTTGACTAATTTTAGAACCCACAAACAATAAGACCCCAGAATCATTGCATTATTACACTAGCAAAATTAAAACAATCTCCTCCACGTTGTCTGAGGTAGAATCTCTTTGACTTCGGTTAATGGGTGTGCCATGAGTCAGATCCCTTTCAAACCCTGGATAGCACCACTGCCACAAAGACATTTAATGCGGTAGATGCTGTTGGCCAAAGGCAATGACATAACTGCTCTCCGGGGTAGCAAGGAGCATGGGATAGACGCCTAGAAACAGGATGAGATCTACCCGGGTTACTAGAACTCTGAGAAGCTGCAGGAGCTGCCTACCTCTCAGGTTAAGGGCATCCAGGGACCCTTCTTCATTGTCTCCTTGCCATGGGCATTTTTAATCTTACACTTTCTTGCATAGAAAAAATACAGCCCGTGCCCTGTGGTCACAAACAGTATGGAGATGAAGACCAGCAGGCCAAACTGCTGTGGCCGTGGGGCCAGCACGACGAGGACGAAGTGGATGAGGTCCATGAGGTAGTTCAGGGAGCACTGCACGCCGTTCACAGCCCCTCGCTCCACTTCTGGAATGTTCTCCTGGAGGAGCTGGGTTACAGTGAGATCAAAGGACCAGAGGCCTGTAGGGGAGCAGTGTGGGGGGAAAATAAATGGGAAGAGATAACAGAAGACACCCTGAGAACTCTGCTCTGGCATTGACTGGCACTGTCACCTTGGGCAAAGAAAACTTTCTGTGCTCAGTTTCCCCATCTGTGAAATGGGACTATTTCCAGCACTGACTTGTTGGGGTTTCTGAGATGGTACTGTGAACTGGGTCACACTGTGCCTGGCCATCTGTGCATGGCAGTTCCTGTCATAATTTGTGGCATTCTATTTATCTTTTTGAATCATCATCATCACAGAGGCACTGTAAACTTCATTTTGGATGTATTTATTTATGCCCTCACTTCATTGAAGAAATGTTCAGGACAGAAAGCAAAGATGTGCTTCAAACCCAGCTCTAATTCTAGATTTTCCTCTCCCTTCTGGCTCAGTAGAGGAGAAACTGGCTTCCTTTTCCCATATCCCCACATTCAACCACATAAAGAGGCTGCATTTGGTGACCTGGCAGGGGCAGTGTCAGGACCTGCTGTGCAGAAGCCTTTAGAGCAGAAGCCAGCTGTGGTGATGACAGTGCTGCCTTCCCATGACAGCAGGGAGACATGCTCCTGGCTTGCTGGGCTTCCAGATTCTCCCTGGGGTCTGCTCTGGCCCTGCAAGGGCCGTCTGGTTGCCTCTGTCCTGATCCCTGGACTTAGTTCTGGACTCAAGAATTACTTAGAAATAACATGTTCTAACCTACAGAATTTGCCTTGCAGAGCACCAGCCAGGCCCTCTGGCCTCCTGGGCTAACCACCCTGCCCGGGTCCCCCATCCTCCTCACCTGTCCTGATCACCCCAATGGCCTCTATCAAGTCTATCAAGGTTTCTTGACCTGCCAAGGACTTTGCTCCACACCAGACTCTGACCAGAGCTCACCTGTAAAATCACCACACCTGGCCCTGAGCTTACAAAATTAGGAAGTATTTGTAAATGTTGCAATGGTGTAACGTGAAATGCTCAATGAGTTGAGGACAAAAAGAGTTACAGTTCTGAGGTTTTAAAAAGCAAAGTGAATTTTAAGCAATGTGGCAAATTCTTCATTCTGCCCTTCATTGTTGTAACCAGAGTTCTGTAACTTAGGGCCCGTCACAGTGGAAGCAATTTGCCATTTATACTTGTCAAATACCTAGTCTGAACTGTGTTGTTGGTGCTACATGTTGAATACTAAGGCAGGCCACAGACCACGTCACCCCTGGAGAGGGCCAGGTCGTGGCAGCCGCATGGCCTGACATGCTGACAGAGACGTAGTGTGTACTTTTGGGCACTGTTGGTTTGGTGCCTGCAGTTTCAACCCCTCACCACCAAGCCCAAAGTCATTTGTAATCCCAGCAGGAATAAATGCAAATGGCATGTGCTGGCCTTGGGTGTGAGGCATCCCGAAAGGTCTGTTTCACCACTCAGCACTGTGGTTCTCTATGTCTCTCCACCCAGCCCACATCCCAGCCCGCACAGCATCACTCATGAGAACAGCCAAATGGCAGCTAAACCAGCAATGAGGAGGAGGAGTGAAGGCCAGAGTGTGCACTCCTTTTCAGCAGGTAGTTTCTATGCTTTAGAAAGTGTTGTGCTACATGTGTCAACTTATGGGAATTATTTCAATGCATCCTCTGGACATGCCAAAAGGTACATACTGTTATCTCTAAAATACTCCATCCTAGGGGTAAGGAAACAGTGGCATGGGGGATGCAGGTAACTTGCCAACATTGGCAGGGCCTGGCTCTGGGCCCTGATCTACACTCCTCATAAACGTCAAGAGTGTCCTGTGTCTTGGAATCCTCATTCAAGATACAACAGAAAAGATTGTTATGACAACAGAGGAAAGGCCAAGGTTCTCTCACACTGAGTGTTTTTCCAGATTGCAGGCACTGCTGATCAACTTCTGTGTTTTCCAAATGCGGCCATTTCCTTTGTGTCAGGAAGAACCAGGTTATCCTGGGAGACAGGAGTGGCTGGTGGGCTTTTTTATTTCCCTTTAAACTAAATACTTTATTGTAATATAACGTAAATTGTATAAGTCTTAGATGGTCACTCTTCTCTCAGTTATTTTTGCAATTAAAGGCTAGAAGGGCAAGGCAAAACCCTAATAAAGATAACCTACCCATCAGATTAAAATATTTTAGAGGTGGTAATCTCTAGATGAAAGAATAGGTTTCTAAGTCAGTTATTTGGATTCCAGAACACAGTTTCTTTCTCATACCTACATGTTACATCAGAGGAATGAGGTTCCCAGGCTAGCCCATGGTTTTATATCTTCTTTAATTGAGGCTACCACACTCTCATTTCATCTCTAATAGGCTAAAACTTCTGTAGACCCAGGAGTTCTGGGCTCCATGGCAGAAGTCAGGAACACATGCCCTCAATCCTGTGGTCTTACCTCACCGTGACCTCAGAGAGGAGAAGGTGAAGCCTGAACCCCGGGAGGGCAGGGTCTCGGCCTTCTGCTCAGAGCAAGGAGAGAATGCAGGCACAGCAGGTGTGTGGGAAGGGTGTTGGGATGAACCTTGGAAGACACACCTGGTCTCTGATCTGCACCTCCCACCACCGCCATTTCCACTCCTCTCCCTATTGCTGACTGGGGTGGGGAATCCCCTTGCTCTGAGCTGTGCCCTCAGGGAGAGGCCTTGAAGGTGGTGACTTAGGCTTTGGAGGGGAAGGAGGAGGGCTGTACAAAGAAATGATATTCTCTGGGGGGAAACCTGATGATGGAGATTCTATGGCAGAGAGCCTGCCCCATCTCTTCCCAGGCTGAGCCTCTGCGAGTCTAATCACCGGGGCCAGTGTGCTGTTATGAGGTGTCTATGGCTTCACCGTCCATCCCCACCATGGCACTGTTGAAGTCATCAGACATCAAATGACCAAACTTTTTAAAATTTGTTTTAATAAACACCCTAACCAAATGAGACACGTCCTCACTGCCAGGTATGAACGATATGGTCCAAATGACATATAGCTGGTGGCGGAGTTCAAACCCCAAGAACTTGGGGCAGACAAGCTTGTCAACTCAGGGTTAGGCGCACTGTTCTCAGGGAAGAATTGCACTGCCCTGCCGCCAGCAGCTAAGGAAAGCTGCTCCCTCACCCCACCCCCACCTAAACAGCCCTCTTTCCTCTCTCATCCAAGATTCACAGAACAAGGATCCAGGCCAAAATACTCCTTTAACATAGATGCCATCTGTGGCATTTACTTGTTTGCTGCCCAGGAAAGAACTATTTTCCCTTCCCTTAAATCTCCATGTTCTCACCTTTCTGCCTTGCCTTTGACCACTGGCTACCTCACCTGGAGGATGTTTCCCTCTCTATGTCACCTGCTTGTCCCCCAGGGATCTAGAAAGGAGCTTCAACTCTCCAGACCAGGTTTTGGTGTTCCTCCTGTGTGTTCCTAATCCGTCACTCTGCCCTAACATAGCTCCTATCACTAAATTGCTGACAACTTACTTACTGGTCTCCTGCTGAGACTGTAAGTTCCACAAAACTAGGGCTTTGTCCAACCAAATAACTCTTTTATCCCCCCCAACCCCCCCATCTAGGACAGTTTTTGTCACATAACAGTTCCGGATGAGTGAATGATAAGGTTTACAATGGTGCAGTGATGAGACCATCAAATGCTTCTAAGATTACTCAGCACCATTGCATGCTACAGAATTGCACACCACTACTGACCCACACACAGCTCACCGATTCGTGCCAGGATTACTCCTGAGAAGAGCAAAATGATAGAGGTATAAGACTCGGGGTGCTCAGGGCTCCGCTGGCCTTCAAACAGAACTGTGCTGTTGGTCCAGTGGATGGAGGACCGGTCCGGGAGGATGGGTTGGTTCAGGTTTCTTTCAAAGGAATAAATATGTACCAGGTCTTCCTTTAGCAACACATGGTTTGAAGAAGAGTTTTTGCTTAATGGAAGTGAGAAAAAAGCCAGATCAAAAGGACTTCCGGGAGCAAAGACAGAAAACACGCAGAGCATTAAACAACCTAAATGGAGCCAGCTGGATATGACCCCGGTGGTGACCAAACCATATTGCCCCCGGAGCCGGGTGAAGAGAAATGTACCCATGAGGCCAGATAGAGCTGAAAGGGCTGTGAGGATGCTGAGCAGGGAGCCTCCGATCCCCTGGGTGTAGGCAAAGCCGGTGGTGATGCAGTCAAACCCCAGAACTGTCATGTAGAGGAAAGCCAAGCCCAAGCCAGCCAGGAAGACGGTCTGCCTGCGGTAGGCTTCCCAGCCTTCACGGCACGTGCGGAGAAGCCTTCGCATGTTTCCAAGGCAAAGAGCACACCCTGTGGTCATGGACTGTTGTCTTTCAAGTTTAAATTTGTGGTCATTTGGCTTTTCCAAAGTCCTGGGCTTGTGGGTGAATCCATCAGTGGTTTCCCAAGAGTCCATTTCACCTAAAATAAAATCTAGATAAGCTTTAAGTTAGTACCCTGCCCATATGCCCTCATCCCATCCCCAACCCTGTCTTTGTTGGACAGCTCCTGTGCACACTGATGGCTTCCTGCTCTGTACACTGATGGCACCTGTCTCTCTGCCAGAAGAGCTCTCTCCAGTCACCCAACACGAGGCACAGGCTGTTGGTTCCCTGTGGACAACTTCTGACCAATGAGAATTGGTGGATAGACACCCCAGTTTCCCTAGCCCTCAGTGGAACAGTTCTGAGGTCTGTCCCACACGGTCTCTCAGAAGGTCCTCAGCAGGACTGAGCTCCACTGCCCTAAGTGGTGAACCCTTATACAGGGTGGACATAAAGTTCACATGCAATTTAAAATAGTTTAACATAGTAAATTGCACACAAATTTATGGACACCCTGCATTAATATACACTTTGCTGGATTTTCTCTCTTCCCTGTCTCATTTCCTACTTCCTGGGATCACTTTCCAAAGAGATTACATTTTACCCCAAATCCTTGTTGCTCTTGAAAGAACCCAGAGATGGGCAGCGCCTGTGGCTCAGTGAGTAGGGTGCTGGCCTCATATACCAAAGGTGGCAGGTTCGAAACCGGCCCCCAGCCAAAGTGTAAAGAAAACAATAGCCGGGCATTGTGGCAGGCACCTGTAGTCCCAGCTACTCGAGAGGCTGAGGCAAGAGAATTGCCTAAGTCCAAGAGTTGGAGGTTGCTGTGAGCTGTGACGCCACGGGACTCTACCAAGGTGACAAAGTGAGACTCTGTCTCAAGAAAGAAGGAAGGAAGGAAGGAAGGAAGGAAGGAAGGAAGGAAGGAAGGAAGGAAGGAAGGAAGGAAGGAAGGAAAGAACGAACGAACCCAGAGATACATTGTCAAGCCAGAAAGGTGGTGTTGAAAAGAGGAGAACACAGGACAAGATTTCACATGCTTGAAACTTGGTCATGAGCTCCTGGAAGACAGTGGTAGATATTTCCTCTGTGATTTTTCTAGGGAGTGAAAATACCCCAATACTTATTGGGAAACAATGGCAAATAGCATCAGTCTTCCAGGACAGAACAGACAATGACTATAAACGGGGGTTATATATATATAACCACTTATGAGAGGTATTTAGCACAAATTAAGGCTAGTTTTCTAGGCCAGGCATGGTGGCTCACACCTGTAATCCTAGCACTCTAGGAGACCAAGGTAGGAAGATAACTTGAGCTCAGGAGTTCAAGACCAGCCTGAGCAAAAGTGAGACCTTGTCTTTGCTGTGGTTCAACGAGTATGGTGCTGGCCCCATATACCGGGTAGTGGCAGGTTCATGCCTGGCCCCGGCCAAACTGCAAAAACAAACAAACAAAAAAAAACATAAAATAAAAAATAAAAATACAAAAATTATCTGGGTGTTGTGGTGAGCATCTGTAGTTGCAGCTACTTGGGAGGCTGAGGCAGGAGGATCACTTGTGCCTAGGAGTTTGAGCTAGGCTGATGCCATGGCACTCTAGCACTCTAGCCTGGGCAACAGAGAAAGACTGTCTAAACAAACAAACAAACAAACAAACAAACAAAAACAACCTAGTACTCCAAAGAACTAAAGGAGTCACATAAGGCTCTGGGGGAAAGAGAGGGGCAGGTGGGCCAAATTCATCTAGACCAAGAACCAGGGGAAGCATCATGAGGCTCCCAATTATAGAAATGAATTTATTGCCAGGACAGTTAAAAAAAAGATAGCAATAACAACAACAATGAAATACCCAAAACTGACTTAAGTTTTGCTATATGCTAGTTAGTTAAATAGGGCCTCACATAAACTGTCTTGTTACAATTAATGAAATCAGTTATGTTCTGTCTTTACAGACTGTGAGACAGAGTGTATAATAAGTTAACCTTGAAAGGTCACACCGATAGTAAGTGACAGATGTGAAAGATATAGTTCACTCTCTGTACCCATTAATCATCTAAATATGTCTGTCTACCTCTTTCTACAAATAAACATACTTTATTTACTCAATGAGATATGGTATACTTCAGCTACAAAACAGCTTGAGACAAAAGGGAATTAATTATAAGAAGTCCAGAAAAAGAAACTGATCAGAAGCAATTCCTAGACAGTGTTGTATCAAGCAGATGGGCAATATTGTTAATAGGCAGGGATGGTTCTTCCTTTGGAAGAATAAAGTCATGTCTACTGGCAGGTCCTCCTTCCTTTTATCCCTACTATACTGTTAGGAAATTTCTGATTAAAAAAAAACAACAACAACAACACTGTTGATAACAAGGATGGTAAATTCATCAGACTGTCTTGACCAAAGAGACACCCATAGTCCTTGACATAGTTGTCTCTCTAACTCAGCATCTTTGGGGAGACTGTTCATTAGTGAGATAGGAAGGAGTAATTTGCCCCAAGGATGTTGGCATAGGTTCTCCAGTGCGTATACTGCACCCTGGGGTGCTACTTAAACTGAAGTGTTTCTGAATGGAGCCCCTGGAGTTATGCAGTGCACAACCTGTGTAACGGTACAAGGCACCCCTGCCTGCCCCCACCATTAAGATCAGTGGTATGAACTACATAACCAATGGCGCAGCTGGAGCCTTCTCATTTATCACTGCTTCTAGGCACGTTTGCAGACCAAATGTTGAGATTGTCATCAGACAAGTTCTGGAGAGAAGAAATGAAACACATGAAGGGTAAAAAAAGAGTAAGAGCTCTCTCTGAGTCTGCATTACCTTGAATGTTCACAGCCTCTTGTTGCCTTTCTAGGAAGTGCCCCCCTGTGTGTTGCTGAGGCTTCACAGCCAACTGGGGAACTAGTTGATAAACCCTGGACAGAAATAGAAACTCTACAAGAAGTGAAACCATGTTCCATCCGAGGATGAAACCACAACCGATCACATGAGATGCCCATGTCATCACCTGGCCCACAGACAAGGGAGCAAATATATTGATGATCTGGTCCAGCCGCCGGACTGATGCATTCATCCCTGAGAGAGGAGGGAGACATTGCAACTTAGTGAGTCCTTCCTTCTGGTGAATTCAACATCACGCATATGCTAGATTTCCTAGCTGTGCCCTGAGCAAATGATGGTGAAAACAGGACATTTCCCTTTGGGTTAACTAATCAGTCATAGCATTTTCAACCTGGAAAAGAACTTTGAAATCAGTTCAGTTGGAACTTGCACAATTAACAGATAAGTAAACTGAGGCATAGAGAAACTAGGTAACTTGAAGCTAATTATTCTAACTCCCATCTATCTCAGCACACTTTCCCACCACAACCCACCATTTTCACAATAATATTAACAGTTATTTCTATACCCAACCTGGTGACAGGGGAGGGAGGTGACAATGGGAGGATAGTGGACAAAATGAGTTGAGTACTTACCCTTACTCCGTGCCAGGCACATAGTTCTAAGCTTTCTACATATATTCATCCCTATCCTCACAACAAGTCTAAGAGGGCAATCAATGTTCTTTTCACAAATTAGGAAACCGAGGCAAAAAGCAATGAATTTGTTTTCTCAAGGTCACAAAGGTGGAGATGAGATTTAAAGGCAAGCAGTCTGACTCAGAAACATAATGTCCTAACTATTCCACCGTCATTGAAGATATTTGCAAAATCATTTTTAAAATTGTCCTGAACTTCAATGAGATTCTACGCTTCATCTTAGACTTCTTCAAAATTAATTAAAGGAGAATGGGAAGATTTTCTCCACCCAAAGACAGAGAACACTTAGGACATCATGCCATCAAGCTTTTACTCACATAGCTGTTTTATTTTGGGTGGTATTATTTAAGCCGCAGTACATCCAAATAAGTGCAGTTCAGAAGAAAACATGATTATAAGGGGTTTCTACTCTCTGAAGGGCCTAAGTTTAATGCACGCCTCCTTAGTGGCTTCCTTTATCTTGGCCATTCCTTTATTTGGCACATTTTCTAGCAGAGAGTACTAATTACACAAATATAGAGTGGGACGAAATCTTCAGTTTAAGTTGGCAATTTGAATATACTGCAGTGTGAATAATCTGAGCTTTATAAACGGAAGGGAAAACAAAGAAGATGCCAGTTTCTTTCATTTAGATCCATTATTTTAAAAAATCCTACCTCTGCTTTCAGAGATAATGGTCACATTTGAGGAATTAGTGGGAGGGGGTGTGTGTGGAAGCTGATCACTGGCCCAAATTAAGAAATCTTTTAATTCACTTGTTTTCCAGGTCTAAAATTGACTAGGAACTTCGGTGACCCAAAGGGGTGTCCAACCCTTTGGCTTCTCCATGCCACGTTGGAAGAAAGAAAGTTGTCTTGGGCCACACAGGAAACACACAAACACTAATGAAAGCTGATGAGCACAAAAACAAAGGCCCATGTGTAATTTCCATGGTATCTGACATCACAGATAAGCAAAAAATCCCCACCATCTGCATGTGCCCCACAGGCTGCGGGTTGGACACCCTTGACTGCAGCTATAACGTTAAGTGTTTTTACAAACCCTGTGTCTCATAAAATCCTTCCCAAGACTGCAGATGAGGAAAGTCAAATTTGAAAAAATTAGGTAATGTGCCCCAAAGTATGCAGCTAGTAAGAAGCCCAGCTGTTTTTAGCTGAATTCAAAGTCAAGACTGGTTTATTCCAAATAACGTTCTCTCAGCATTTATACTGCCTCTGAGAGCCCTGCATAGCTCATCAGCTCTCTGCTTCTCAGCTGAAGGGGAGAACAGGGGAACCTCAAGGGCCTGGTGGTACCGCTCACCAGCCAGCTGGCGTCTGTTGCCACCTGTGAGGCTCACAATCCAGTCCTTCTGAATAGCGATGGTCAGCGCAGTGCCTGCCAGGTTTGCCAAGGCGGCCAGCGTGGTCACCACCGCATAGCAGGCCACCTGCCAGGGAAGGGAAAGGAATTTTGGAACCCAGAATAGACTTCCTGGTCCACTGTGGTACATACAGGTATCTATATGACTGTTTGAGGGACATTATTCTAAATGAACACAAAGACCTTTGTGAGAAAAAAGTTCAATGTAGGTTTGGAGCCAAATGCTTATTGTTGATGTGACGCGTTTCCTTCACCCACCCCATGAGTGCCTCAGGCCAGAGCCAATGCTAATTTGCACCTTGCAGACACAGACTCTGCTGTTCTGCTGTCTTCACATCTGTGGGATTTCAGCAAGGCTTCACAGATTAGGGGACAAACGCTAAAGGCAGGTTAGCCAGATCCAAAACCAGTGAGCAGAGCCGCCCAGAGAACACTCCCTGACGGACATTCAGGCCTGTCTCAGTGACACTGTCTCAGTGACACCCGCGCAGGAGGGGCGGGGAGCCACTCACAGTGAACCAGCCGTGCCAGATTTGTTCCATCTCCTTCTTGTAGGAGAACACCAGCATCAGCAGGATGCAGCAGGTGGTGACAGAGGCGTTCTGAGTGAAGAGGGAGGCGTGAGCCACTGTGGATGGAAACACCCCAGCCCAGTATTTACTCTGGGTTTGAAAAGGCAGGTCACAACTACCTCAATGCTGAAGGCAGACTCACTGCATTTGGCCAAATCCTGTGGCCGCCAGAGTTAATGTTTTCTTCAGTGATCACCAGCTTACGAGGTAAAAAAGCAGGCTCGTGCACACACGAACAGCAAAGCCTCCGTGACCACAAGAAAAAAAAAGCTGGACTTGACAAGGGAATGAAAGCATACTTTCGGAGAAAGATCATATGAAAAGCTAGATTCTAGATAAATCAAGGAATTTCATTTTTTCCATTCTCCATCACACTCTTCTGGATTGAATTTGTAACTGAAGCTATCAATTTGGTTTAAGGACCAACACTCTAGACTTTAAACAAGCTAGTCTTTTCAATGATGTGGCTTCAGAGAATGCCTTCCCAAGTCTCCTATGGGGGATGAAAACAATCATGTTGACTAGTATGGAAGAGAATAAGAAAAACCTAGGAGAGCTTGCATTCTTACTGGACAAAGGAAGCATAAGGAGATACAGCCAAAAGCTAAAAGTAGACCTACGCTGGAACAAATAAGTTTCCAGATATTAATTACTAGTCTAGATATTAATTACCTGGTATAAAAGATACATTTTATACATAGAAATTGTCTTTAATACAAGTGTGTTATACACAAGTAATACCAGAATATTAACAAGGAGGCTTTTCAGTAATTTAGAATTAAAAACCTGTACTTAGTAAAAATCTGTATTGAAATATTTAAAATATAGCACCAGAGAATGATGACATCAAGCTGAGTATCTGTTTTTCTAGAGTTTTTTAGTTATGCTCTATTGCCATTTAGTCCATATCTATAGTTATTTTTTTTTTTTTACTAAACAGCCCCACAAAAGCTAGTGAGGTCATTGTGTACCACTTAATTATGTATGTCATAGTTAAGAGTATTACCTTTATTTCTTGGTTTCCTGTCGATCCAATCACCAATTAAGACCCCAAATATTAATACAGATCCAGCCACCACTAAGCCAAATATTGCTGATAGAAGAAGATTATGTCCGTATAATTCTATCAGGAACACAGACATGGCAAAGTGCCACATTCGGTCTCCCTGCAAATCAGTAGAGGCAAAGCATGTTTTAATCATCAGACTAAAAGATGGAACAAAATTAAAATCCAGAAGGATGTATTTCTTCCAAAGGATGTGCAATATGTAGGATTTAAAAACAAAATGTCAAAATTATGCTTTTATGCAATACACCAATAATTTTATTTTTCTGCAATATAGTTACAAATTTTAAAAGTTGGACAGATTATATTTTAAAATTCTGAGAGCATCAAAGAGTCAACAAGCTAATGAGAAAATATCAGATGAACACTT
>CAUYPK010158424.1:0-12178 GCA_963574355.1 Loris lydekkerianus | reverse complement strand
ATAAAAAATAAGTAGAATTAAACAAATTTCTTCATCAGGATAAAGCATACATAACACTTTGCATTTCCTTTCGATAGTCTATCTTAATAATAAAGTAATCATAGGCAGGGTCTTGGACAAACTTTGCTCACTGGGGTCATTACATAAGGATGTAACTTCTGCCCATTCATTCTAGGTTCTATGCAGAGGAAAGAAGAAACCCCCAGCCCTGGTTCACCATTAAAGTTGCTGTCTCTTATTAGGTACATGTTTAGAGATGTAGGAGTGAAGGAAAACACTCCCCTGTTTTCATAAAGATCCACCTTTAAGGGGTCTAGCTACTCCCTAGCTATTTGAGAAATATCTGAGGATTCATTCATTCATGTTATCTCCCAATGAGACACTTGGCCAAGCCCCCTTTAGAAAACATCATGTTGTCACAGATGGCTCTGCTAGTATCATAACTCAGTGGTGAGGTTCCGTCTACCTTTAAATGAGCTGAACTAGTCTCTTAAATACAATTACAATGTATTGAATGTTTTCTAAATGCTATCTGTAGAATAAAATAGAGCTTTCCTGTGAGAGTCGATATGGAGAAGGGAGAAGCAAAAACTGAAGGGAAAAACTGAGATTGCTCTTGTGCTGAAAATTATTTAAAATTTGACTTTCTAAAAAGAAGCACTTTTCTCAGTAACGTACAAAACAAAATCAATCAATAAAACACTGTTAACGTCTTTTTTAACAACAATTTTGAATAAACTACTGTTTTCTGTTACTCTTTTATTATATATGTTTCATAAAATACTGAAGTACTTTTTGAGAGTAAAACTGCAAATTACTTCAAATGAGAAAAATTGGCAATGATTATAGAGACAGAATTACAAATATCGGTCCAGCATATTTCTAAACGAATTGGTCATGAACAGTCAAATCCCAGATAATGACAGTCAAAAATCCCACATAAAAATAAGAGATGCTGGGAACCCATACACATGTTTCTGCTTCTACGCTCTGAAAGTGTGATCCAAAATAGAAACCTCAAACTCTGAGTCCCTCCTAGAATGAGAGCCATTTTCTGCTGAAAAACCTCCCCTCTCAAAACTCTTGTGATGCAAAAACATAATTTCATCTAAAATTATCCTTCTTGCCAATGAACTATCCCTCCACATAGAAAAGAAAAGTTGCAGATGGTTGGAGCAGGGCGACAACACGCGGAATACATATACTTCTCTTTACACAAAAGTGTTGCCAGCTAACTCCTAACTTTCAAAAGTGTCTCTGCCTTGCTGAAAATCACATCTTGAGGGAAGACTGGAGAAAGCAAAGATTACAACTCCACACCAAAGATCTACGTGATCAAGTTCTAACTTGTTAGTTCACTCACACACACACACACACACACACACACACACACACACACACAAACTCAGAGTGCCTGTAAGCAAACAGCAGACAGCTTCTATAGAAAGTGAAGAGGCATAGAAATGCCAGAACTGAACAGTCCCCTACCTCTCTCCTCTGTTGTACAAATCGGCGGGAGAAAATCGCTCCTGATCCCTGGGGGTGCTGACACTCTCTGAAGGGGGCGGCCACTGGCCAGCTGAGCGTGAGCAGGCCCAGCCTGTGTTCAGAAGCTGCCCCAGTCAGATTTTCCAACTGCAGAACTGCAGCCAAGTCCCTGCCCATGCCTGAAGAATTTCCTGAACAGCATTCCCGTTCTTTTTCTGACTGCTTTGAAACCGTACTCTGTCTGTACTTCAATACAGCTTTGTCAGGCCGACTCACAGCTACTGGGCTGTCTCCAGCTATCAATGGGAAACACATGTGTCAAGCACAGGCTCGGTCCCCTGCAACAGTGCTCATGGCGTCTGCTGGGCTCATACTCGCAACCAGAAGGGAAACTGCTTCTAGAACCAGTTCTGATCTCTCAGCCATTCTCCACACAGGCTCTGCTCCTTGGTGCTAGATGCAAGAGATAACACCTCTCTTTCTTCTGCTCAATACTGTTCCTTTTTAACTAGCTCCTTACACTCAAGTCCCCAGCTGACCCTGTCAGCCCCCCTGAGCTCTTGCCAGCCCTGATAACAAGCTTATTACAGCTGAGAGAGGTGAATTCTAATTCCATCTCTCTACCTGCTGCTTCCTAAGTCTTTGCTCAAAATTTCAGTTGCTAGAGGGGGAACAAAATTTTTAGCATTTCCAGACTGGTTCAGTTCTTCAGAGTTGTCCCTTCAACCTGATATGAGCATCTCTCGCTACAGTAACTAAAAATAATGCAATTATTTTTCAGGCACTTTTGTTGCTCTCTGCTCTGTAACTGTGCTGGGTCCCCAAATGTAACATTTTATAGGCTGTTGCATGGTGTTATGGTTATGGGAAAGAAAGAGGAAAAGGCACGGTACCTTGATCCAAAATAGGTGCTAATTCTGTGCACCTGTGATTATTTCTAGATGACACTCCCTCAAGATGTCCTGTGTACATTGGACATTCTGGCAGCAAATGTAGTCTACCTTTGTGGTTTACCTTTGACATTTCCTCTTTTCATAAAACAAGAGGAATCTCAAAACATAAGAGAAGGACACCCCTCTTCTCCCACCCTGAAAAAAAAAATATTTAAAAAGCCAAAGCTAAGTTGTCAAGGTAACATTGTAGAAAAGAGACAGTTTCAAGAGAGAGCAGTATTAGTTTAGAACTATCTTTTTCCCTTTTATTTTTCTTTAAGCATTAACATTTTGCTTCCAAAAATCACACCCCATTAGAAATTTATTCTAAAGAACTGGCTTGCCAAATTTAAAGTGTCATGTGTTCCTGAGAAGTTGTTGTAAATAATAATTCAGTGGGACCTTCGTGATAGCATCAAATTATAAAGGGCAATTTCAGCAGGATTCAATTAGATTTGGGCCTTAGGAAGCATTGTGTGTGTTTGTGTCTGTGTGTCTGAGTGTCTGAGTGTGTGTCTGTGTGTGTGATGGGTTGGATGTGCACATCTAAGGTCAAGATACAATTACAGAATCAGAAAACGTTAGAGCTGGAAGAAATCCCAAAGACAAAGACCATCCAATGCAAATTGTTTCTACCTTCATTTTATATAGGGAAGTGGAGGCCTGGACAGATAAGATGACTTGTCTAGGGTGGCAAAGACGGTTAATGCCATAGCTAAGGCCAGACCATGGAATTGGTGCTCTTTCTATGTGCTTTCCGATTGAAGCATGATTTGAAAAGGTGCTATCATATCATCCAGTCTTTTCTGAGAAGGCTTATAGTCAGATGGTGTGGGTCTCATCTTCTCTCTATGTCTTACTGGCTATGAACTCTCCTCAGCTTGCTTAATGTCTCTGACCTTGGTTTTTTCTGTGACATGGGAATAACAGAATTACAATTTTTAAGGATTCAGTGAGACAATCTATGCAAAGTTTTTATGACGGTATGAATACATTTCAGTTTAGTTTTATGTCTTTTTTTTTTTTTAACAGAGCAAAAACCAGAACTCTTCTCTAAAAAAAAAAACCAAAACTGTGCTCTCACATCTAGTATGAGTTCTAAAATAAACTATTCATTCAATTGGCTAGTTAAATTTTCTGCTACCTTAACTTGATATAACAGGGATTACACCTCAAACTCAGAAACTGTCCCAAAGCCTTATTGGAACATTAAGCCGGCCACACAGCTACTTTTCATTTATTCCCTAAACATAACACCGGAGTCTTTCCTAAAGATTAACTCACAGGAAAGGAAAACAGTGGGATGAAATTTGCAGTCAGTTACATGAAGCTGAACGAAGTGCCATTCGTAGAAAACCAGACCTCTTTACACCTTAAGAGCTCAAAATTACTCTTCTAAAAATAGAAAGCCCTTAACAATCATCCCATGATTGGAAAATGCAATGTCCAAAATTAACAACAGCAGCCAAATACAATCCTGTAAGTTGAGTAAGAAACCTTTTGGAGAATAAGATGCTATAAATTCTAAAGAATCAGATTTCTGCCTGGGGTTCCACAGCCTCTGCATTAGGGTTAATCAAAGCAAATAGTTAATGAACTACTCACTGCTTGCTATTAAATAAAGATTCTAAATTTAGTAAAGTTACAGGTTAACATGAATACTTTTGTTTGATAAAGATACAAATAATTTCTCTTCAGTAGAAAAAATAACCTCAAAAGTAAAGATTTATTGCCCTATAGGAAATACCAGTTTTGTGTAAATCTAGCAATCTATGCTAACTTTTGTTTATTAATGTATCCATAAACATTGAGGTCCTCAAATGTTCTTAGAACCAGTCTTTCCATCATATTAATACCCTTGTTAAATACTGAGTCAAATAAAATCTTTGACATATTTCATTTCATGTTTGTATACATGTTTTAAACTTAAAAATAATTATAGTTGGACACCATTGTGTTCTCTTCATCTGTATAATGAGTATCTCTACAAAACAAGACAAAACAAAACAAAATTATTAGCTAGATTTGGTGATGTATACCTGTAGTTCTAGCTACTTTCAAGGCGGAGACAGGAGGATCTCCTGAGCCTAGGAATTCTAGGTTACAATAAACTATGATGACACCACTGTACTATAGCCCAGGAAACAGAAAGAAACCTTGTCTCAAAAACTAAATCTGACATTGATAATAAAGTGAAGCAGAAAACATCATTCTTCACTGCAATATAAGCTCCCTGAATGCAAGGATTTTGTCTGTCATTTTCTGCCATTTTTTTCAAAGCCTAGGAGTGGTATGAAGTAGGCCCTTGTACTCACCCTTTGATTAAATGACAGCTTTCAGCTCTTGACTACTCGAAAACAAAGATTCCTACATCATCCTTTTAAAGGAATTATTGTGACTACGGTTTAACATGCCTGGTACTATGGGCTCACTTCTCCCCGTTACGGTGGAGGTTCCTTTTTTATCACCTTGTTTGCTTTCTTCTGTCAACTATTTCAGTTTGGTTACTTTCCTCCTTAAGTGCGGTACTGAGAAGAGAACAAGTATTTCAGGTGTGCAAGTCTAATGCAGAGGGATGAGGAACAACTCTCTCTCACTTCTGTTACTGCAATCCAGGAGCACCTTAGGTCTGGAGAAGCAACCACAGTCAACTCAGCGTGGACCACTCCATGGCAGGTGCTGTCATCAAGCTCTTTTATACCTGTGGTTCCCAAGCCTAGTTTCATGTGGGCATCACTTGGGGAAACTTTTTAAAATGACTAGAGCCAACATTTGATTCCATTGGAACGGGATGGCAACCAGGCAACAATATTTTTTATAAAGCCCCTTGTATAATTTTAATTTGAGCCAGAATTAAGAATTACTAAATTATGGAATTAATAAAACCAAAACCTAATTGTGCTACTCTGTGAACTAAAATCTTAAAAAGACTTAGTACCCCCCAAGAGTCAAGACTCCCTGTGACTTCAGTGGCCCACCTTGAACTGGCCCAGTGCCCACCTCTTCATCCTCACCTGCCCGTACCCTCAACCTTTCTTCCAGTTCTCAGGTATCTTCCCATGGCAGGAGTTTGAAAAAAGCTGTTCTCTCCTTCTGGAAAGATTTCACTTTTTCCTGGAAGTTACTCTCACTCTCATGTTTTCATCTATTTTAATGCCCATTCATCCTTCACATCTATCCTCCATGTCACTTCCTTCAAGACTCTCTTCCCCCTAAACCCTCACACCCAATAGTCTCTTGTTATATGTATATGCCTATAGACTAGCACTGAACATAGATGACATACAGTAGAACCTCCATAGTTGACCATCTCCCTGCACTGACCACCTCATTAAGTTGGCCTAATTTTCATAGACCAGACATGCACCACATGTTAAGTGTCAGTACAGTAGGCCTAGTTCCTTATTTTGACCACTTCTGTATGTTAACTAATTTGTTACAATCCCTCAGGTGGTCAACTTACAGAGGTTTTGCTGTATTTACTTGTATTTTTATTTGATTCATGTCAATATTCTTGATAGACCATGGATACTTTCCATAAACAGCCAGGTCTGCTTTCCCTGGATTTTATTTTATTTCTTGTACCTCACTGAGCTCATAGATAGATATTTTTATGCATAATAGATATTTTTATGTTATGTGAATACAATTGTTTTTAAGACCCAAGTTCAGGAACATGCATATATTCCCAACTTTCAAATCTTGACTTTTTATATTTAATTTACTGTGACATGATAGTATACTGCAGCAGTCTTCAATCTTTTTGGCATCAAGCACTGGTTTCATGGAAGACAATTTTTCCATGGATTGGGGGATGGGATGTGTGATTCAGGGATGATTCAAATGTATTACATCTTCACCTCAGATCATCAGGTGTTAGATTCTCATAAGGAGCATGCTACCTCGATCCCTCACAAGCACAGTTTACATCAGGGTTCATGTTCCTATGAGAATCTGGTGCCGCCTCTGATCTAACAGGAGATAGAGCTCAGGCAGTGATGTGAGCAATGGGGAATGGCTGGGAAATACAGATAAAGTGTTCCTTGATTGCCTGCCACTCATCTCCTTCCTGCAGTGCAACCTGGTTTCTAACAGGCCAAACACTGGCACTGGTCTGAGGCCTGGAGTTTGGGCACCTCTGGTTGATTAACTTTGGGTGGAGTATGAGGTAAGGTAAGGTGAGGTCATATAAGGAGAGGCACAGAGTAGCTATGTCACAAACCTGAAAAGAGGTACTCATCAGGCCTTTTGGTTACAGCAGACAGACCTCATTCAAGCTAGCCTGAGGAAAAAAGTGTGGGGTGGGGGAAGTGCACTGAATCATGTAAGTAGAGCTGTAAATCTAATAAGACCCAAAGGCAGGACTGAGTGTAGGTCAGTTAAAATATAAGTCAAGACTATCTCCTTCTTCTTCTCTAGTCTTCACTATGAGTTTTGATCTCTCCATTGAATATTAAGGCATCCTCTGGTGGTCCTAAACTCATTTTCATTGGGAAAATACATCTTTCCACTAGTACTCTGCATAGCACAGCATGAGCCATATGCTCATTCATCCTGAGCATGGCCAGGAGAATGGGGTCCTCATGTTGGCCCCACTCGGTTCATATGACAACTCTGGAGGCAAAAGGGAAGCAATCAGCTCCATATGTACCACAAAGGCTGAGCAGGGTTATTAGGGAATTGAGAAAAGGCAGTTGGTGTACCATGCAAATTACGGACAACAAAGTATAGAAGATAAACTTGAGCATCTTTCCCAGGAAAATACATTTTAGAAACATTATAAGACAATAGTTAGTAAAATGACAGAAAAAAGTATTTACTATATACAATTCCAAAGCAGTTAAATTAGAGTTAAATTAATGGCAGATGCTTAACATGGTGCCAACTTTTCATGTGAGGGTTCCTTTCACAAATACCTGATAGGAAAAGATACTATTCCTGCTTTAGTTCTTTAAAACAGGCAGAGCAAATCCAAAGCAACTTTTCAATGGCCAAGGGTAAAATTATCTGGTTGACTTTGAATAGACTTCTTTTTGTGGAAGGTATCAGGACTAGAACATTTGGCTCAATGACAAATCAATGACCCACACATTTTGAGGATATCTCTATTGGTCACAGTGTCTAAGCTGAAGTCATCTTCTGTTTTTGGAAATTCAAATATATACTCTGTACACAATGAGGCTAAGTCATTACTTTGAGAAGAAACACACATATTTGATAATTTAATGTGACTAGTAATAAAACGTATTGCAAACATACCTTTTCAAAAGAAATTAATTACAGAGCATGACCCAAATACTGATATAAATGGATGGCTTTCTGCATTCTTTCCTTTTTGGTGTAAAACACTGATCAGTTTCTTTAAAATAATTCTGGTCCATAATTTCTGTAAGTAAATCTCTTGAAATATCACAATTTTATTTGTAAATAAAATTTATAGATCAATAAAAATGGGCCAGACTCCATAATAGGCATAAATTAATAAGACCTGTGGTAAAAATGCATTGCATCCCTCAACTTTAGTTTTACAGTAACATCAGTGCTCAGTGGTACAAAACACAGCTGTTGAGTACAGGGATTCCAAGATAATTATAAGCTCTTTAAATGTGGAATGTTACTTGATACCAGAGGCAAATCACTTCAAAATCCAACTCCGAACCCCAGCAATTACATACCAAAAACAATCAAAGGCTGCTGAAGACAGAAAATTCAACACGATACATTTCAAATTATTTGATCTTTAGAAGGAGTTCACTAGATATGACACAGAGACGTAATCGGGCAACTCCATTACTAGCACAATGTCTGGCACATAATAGTTGCTTCATAAATATTTATTAGCTCGCTAATAATGAACATTGCTAGCTGTAAAAATATTCTGGTACGATTTTTGCAGTAAATTGCAAAAAAGAGAAGATTATGCAATTTTTAGAGCTCACAAATGCTATAGCATTTCTGATCTAGAGGGACATAGTGTATCATCAAGTGCAACCTTTTAATTTCTTCTATGGGAAAACTGAAAAATGAAAAGAAGTGATGGTCAATGTCACACAGATGAGTAGAAGAGGAGTTGAACAACAGATGTCAGTTTTCTGATACCTAGTTCCTTCCTGGAGCAATTACTGTGATCCTAGGAGATGACTGACACTGTGTCACTTCTCCACTCACTTGGGGGATTTCTGCTCTAGATTCGCTTCCTAAAACACTATTTGTGCTCCAGGATATAGTGTCAGGTTATCTACCCTCCTTACCTCCTTTTAAGTAATCAGAGGGTTTCTAAAATCTAATTTTTAGGATTTCTAACTAGTAATTTAATAATAACTAAATATAAACAGATAAGGCTGTTAAAAATTTAAAACATGAGCTTAAAGATAAAGTGTTATTTTATGTTAAAGACAGGCAAGTGCTGTTTCATACACCTTTAACCCTATATTTAACAGAATGAATGCTCATTAAATATCTGCTAGAATGAAATGAAGATAAACATTCCTATATTTTCAGTGGATTGTAGGTTTTCATGACAAGAGATTTTTCCCCACTGCTTTCATTCTGATCAACTTCAACAGAGGTTTTTAATATCCTGAGCCTCCTCTCGTGTAATTAGCAGAAACTGTTAGAAGCAATGGACTGAGCCAATCTGACTGACTTGCATTACTATGCTATTTTAGGATAGTGCTGGTATAATGGATTTGAAGAGATATATTTCATGCAAAATATACTTATGGGCTGTAGAGATATGCTCTACTTCTCACCCCCAAAAGCAGCAAGAAGCATAAACACCAAGTGGATAAAAATGAAAATATAAAAGAATAAAGAGATTGGCTACTTGATCAGCATACACTAGACTCTGATTTGACTATGTTGGCATATCTGATGAAATAATGTGGCATTCAAGAGACCATTCCTGGATGCACAGAAAAGACAAGAGAACCATAAAAGAGGAAAAAATTGGTGGAGTTCATTTGATCCCCGAATGAAGGGGTCTAAGCCAATGAATTTTATTCCTTTTTATGAGTTTCAATGGCTGGATCCTTACCCTCAAGGTACTGACAAGTGTTCATGAGGAAGACTTTCAGTGTCTCGGGTTTAACTATTAAACTATCTTTGTTGGCTGATTTAGTCTGATGCCATTAAGGAATCTTTTTTTATCTCTGTCTTTTCTTTAATTATAAGTGCATTAATGGTCCATATTCTGGTGTAGGTCTTATTAAACTGAGATAAGAAGTAGCTTCCTCTATCCAATGAGCTATTTCTCATTATATATTTTAAAAAATGGTATTCTAAATTAGACATCATGAGGTTGGCGTGTGTGAGTCTATCATTGAGAGACAGGACCTCTTGTTGAGCTGAAAGAATCAGCCTTCTAAGATATTCATTGAAGTTCAAGAAAAAAAAAAACAAAAAACATTCTGTGAGAACTCTAAGGAAAGAGACTTGTCCAGTATTAAAGACTTGTCCAGTATTAACTACTGGAACACCTATAAATTCCCAGATATAGGACAGTTTATGAAACTGTCTCTATCAAAATAAGGTAAGGCCATAAGATAGGAACTGTGATAAAAGTCCAATTTCTGCAGAAGTATAGAAATGGCTAAAAGTTAACCACTGTGGTTCCTTAATTTGCCTTCCTGTAATTGCTTAACTGCTATAATTGCTTATTGCCTAAGTGTCATATGTCCTTGACAGACACAAGATTTGTGACTTCCCTAATTGCTTCTATAGATAACATCATTATATGTAAATGTATATGTATGTATCATTATATGTATGTAAAATCTAAGACTTGTCTTTGAAATGTATTCCAGACTCTGCATTTGGTGGGGGCAATTGACATCAACGAGACCAGTGGTCATGCATGGGAAATTACCCAATAGGGCCTGCAACCCAGGAACTGTCTCAGCTAAGAAGACAATTTTTGCTTCCCAACCTTATAAGTTCATCCCTAGCCAGTCAACAGACTCAATTCCATAGCCCTTTGTTTTCCAAGCTACCTTTAACAAACTTAGACCCCAAATTCTCAAGGACATGAATTTGAGAAATATCTCCCATTACCTCATTTGGCACCTTGCGTTACTAAACCCTTTGTCTGCTGTAACTCCTGCTGTCTAAGTATATTGGCCCCTATCTGGGCAGCGGCAAGGGATATGGCTGGGCAGGAACAATTATAGCTAGAAAAATGGGTCAATTACGTAGCCATACCATTTGACACATTTATAGGAGATAATGAGAGCTAAGCCACTTCATGTTATCCTGTCACTAAGATATTGTCATGCATCAATATTTTATCCTAAAGATGTTTTTAAAGGATCAATTATTAGAAGAGCCACACCAGTACTAAGGCTCAATGTAAAGGGTGAAATCAAATGTCAGTTTGTAGTTTGCAGTAACATAATTGGTGTCAATAAAATGTGTGCTTTTAAAAGATAAAAGTCAAAATTTAGAACATTTCCAAACTGAAGAAATGTATTTGGAGTTCTGGAAAGATTTTTGAATTTCACTGTACTTCAACATTTCATGTGAGTACTTTACATAATTTTGAAACTATAGCCTTTATGTTTTAATATGATGAACTTGAAAGTATTCTTAATATTTGGTTATAAGAAATTGTAGAAGATAAAATTTTGTAGTTTTTACAATTTTTGTGATTTGCAGGAATTATAATTTCTTTGCTCTAGTACAGAATTTGATACATCTGGATTACTATCTTCCTTGTCAGGAGAACACTCTCAACTTAATCCATCTTATCCTTGAGTCCTCATCTATAAAGTGAGACAGCAACCATCTCATAAGGCTGTGAAAGGGTTAAAAACATATTCTCTGTAAAACTGGCTTTTTACATACATAATAATAACTAATGCACCCAGAGTGGTTGTTATCCTCTTATGCAATAAATGCTAAAATATTAGCAGATATTGCTAAATTATCAATTTAAGTAATCCTATTTAGATATTTAAATACATTTGAAACAGGTATGCTTTGGTGCCAAGCAAGAGTTTATATTCAAAGTCAACCAATTTCTAACCTTATTTTTGCTAATTTCCCAGTTATTATTATAATTAAATCCTATGATTTAGATGTTACATTTACAGGCTGAGCTCATTGTTACAGCCATATATAGCAGAACTGTCATTCTCATTTACTTTTGAAGTAAAAAGATAATATTCCATACCAATTCTTCAATGGATGCTCCCTTAAAAGTAGTTGGATCTAAATGTGTATTATCACTCTTCTGAGTTTTGTCAGTTACGTCCTATGTCTGCCGCCAGTCTCCTGCATTCAGCTCTTTGACAGTGCATTCTTTAATCTTTAGACAGTGTTACTCTCACTCTTAGAATAAATTGCGCATTTCCCTTGGGATAAAGTTGCATTTCTCAACACCATTTATTGAAGGGTGAACCTTTCCCCATTGGGTAATTTTGGCAAAATTATCTGATCACACATCCTACATATGGTTTATTTCTGGGCTGTCTGTTCTTTTCCATTATTCTATGGGCCTGTGTTCATGCCACTACCATACTATTTTGATTGCTATAACTTGAAATATAATTTGAAATCAAAAAGTCCAATGCCTCCAGCTTTCTTCTTCTTGCTCAAGATTGCTTTAGCTATTTGAAATCTCTTATGACTTCAAAAAATTTTAGGTTCTGTAGGTGTAGTCCCACCAATTACCTTCCCTCTACCCATCCTCCCTCGCCATCCCATCTTACAAGGATACATGTGAAACTTACTAAATGTAGAATATAAATGTCTTAACACAA